>JAQGAH010000522.1:0-34546 GCA_034696885.1 Lepidocyrtus paradoxus | reverse complement strand
ACGCACGGACGCACGGACATTCTCCCAGAGAGTAGAGGGATCTTATAAACGCAGCTTTATTGAGCTGCGTTAATAATGGAAAGGTGACAGAAATGCATATGTCACCCATCATTACTATTGAACCATTGATTTAAATTACCTGGACAACTCCTCTCGAAAAATTGAGAGGAAAATATTTTACTCTTTACTAAAGTTTTCTTTCCTTTACCTTAAATACTTTTTACGGTAATTACATGCAAGTGTAAGGATGATGATGATAATAAGCAAGGTGCAACTCAACTTGTAGTGAACATGATGATATGCAAATAATAAGCAGAGTAAAGTTCACATTCACCAACAGCGGCCAGTACCTGTGTTAGGTACATACTAATTTATAAATAGCTACAGTTTAGCTGCTGCTGTAGCTAGCAAAGTTTATGACATGGATATGGAATATCCTTGTCAACTTCTCCATTCTCCAAGTTTTGACGTCCTCGTCAAATTAGAAGTCTGTATTTTATAATGGTCAGTAGCTAAAGAGTTTGGTACTTTTCCTAAATCTGACCGGTCAGGATACAAGCTGTCGAAGGTAATCTAGAGCCTTTGGACTCAAAAAATTTAAGTCGCCCGAAATTGACGACCTACCTTGCGCAGGTTTAGCTGCAACCAAAACCACTTCTGAAAGCCCAATGTATGTCTCAGAGCTTTTTATCTTCCATGCAATTTCTTCGCTTTAGAAGTTTGTTACTCCAATCCCAGTTTTGTCAAACTCAAACGGAATGGGTGCTTGCATATTTGTTTCTTGACAACTTGAAACAAAAATTTCTATTTTTCAGCGACCAAGAAATCAGTACCTAATATTACAGATCGGAGGCAACCTGGTACTAAAACAAACTTTTGTCGCCTATGGTCGAACTGGTACCTTACAGCTAAAGTAACTAAACCATGAGACTGGGTAACGCCGTCTACCATTCGAATTTTTGGTTTGCATGCACGAATGGGAACCATTGTCTAAAAGAGCAAGCACGTTCTGCTCTAAAATTTGAACTTTCAGTTTTAGTACTGAAGCAAAATCACTCAGGAACTGGAGAAATGAGAAAATAGCAGCCAAGGCTAGCTGCACAGTTGACATATCTTATCTTCCTTTTCCTCAATTTTGCCATATTTTTTTATGGGAATTTATACAATAATAGGTACCGTCTTGCATATAAAATAGCAAAACTGCTTTGAAAAAGAAGAAGAGCATGATAGGTATAAACAGTATACTGCTGCCTTCTGCACGCTTGTGACTTAGGCATCCAACAATGATGCTTAAAAATTGAAGAAAGATTTATGTAGGACTTTACCAGTTTGAAGTAGTACAAAGGGTTTTAAATTAATTAGATAGAATTTTGCTCGGCGGACGTACCTTCCACTTCCGTGGAAGACCCTGTAAACGGGCGTCAATCTGTTAATTCCGATATCCCATTTTGATGTACCAGCATTACTTGGGAGGGATTTTCAGACCTGGTTAGGGTTTAGGAGGTTTCTCCTTTGCAGTATCCTTCCGGTAGGCTTGGTAATACATACAGTTTACCTGCTTAGTCAAGTTCGCAGGTAAATAGGTATTTGCGGCCACTTTACGGATCCGTCAAGGGAGAAACCCCCAGCTCGTCGTTCACTATGAATGGCTGATTGGCTGGGTCTAGGATAGAAAGTTGACAATTAACGCAAATTTCTTTTAGAATGTTTTCTTTATAAACAAAAACGTTATTAACGTATTAAAACACGCAAGATAGGACAACGTAGGGATGGTTTTGTTTTTAACGGACAAATTAGCAAGACGCAATGTCTCCCGCTTCTACTGATTCTAAGCGAGTTCTGACAATAACCGTGCCATTGTTAGTGGTATATAGAGGTAATCGAGGGTGGGGAATACAACCCACATATTAGAAATAGTTAATTTACTATTTTATTCAATTATATAATTTTATAATTCATATTTCAAGTAGCATAATAAGCTGACACATATATGGAAATTGAGAGGCCATGCCGTGCATCTCAAAATATTTATTTTGTTATTTTATCACATTCTATTACCAAATCCCAGGAGTACTTTCTGCCGCCCGTTGACTCAGAAAGAGCCCCAGAGATGATAATAAACCCTGCGGAGGGCGGTAGAGTCCGTTTGACTGGGCATCTCTGAGGGGGAGGTGATGGATAATACGAAGACCCCTCGCACTAACGATGCAGGGGATTGTGCCCCTGTCGGTGCCCTTCAGCCTCCAACGGTATCCGAATGATCACTAGGAACGCAAACCATGATGCTCTGGGAAAACCCACAGTCCGCCATTTTTTCCTTTACGGGAGTGTGTGAAAATTTACGAGGAGAAAAATCAACAATGGGCATTAACTCCTTACGAGTGAAAAACTGGGCCCCGATAAAGACGATGTCACCGATGGAAACTTTAAGGTTGGAGCAGAGAAGTTGTGTAGATGCTCTGGTGAAATATCACATTAAGAAAACCGAAGATGATTGGAAAGACAAAATGAAGGTACTCAAAGAAGAACATCAGTCTCAGAAAGAAGTACTTCACCGCAAAGCCCCAGAAGATTTTCAGAGACATATCCAAAGGCTACAGCAACAACAAGTTCAAGTTGATAAGGATCGGGCATTGCTACAGACAGCAAAGACATAGTGCAGAGAGTAGTTTAGGGATTAAGCAGCAGTATCATGCTGACACTAAACTGTACTTAAGTACTCAATTGTGAAGCAGAAGAACATTCAGGAAGCACAAAATTTAGCACGAGCACTTCAAACAGTAGCAAAACTGAGAACACAGAATTTTTTGAAAACCTGCAGGCTAACTAACCAGCAAAATAAAATATATTCACTGAAATCCCAGTTAACGGAAGCTAGAAGAAGCTTAGCAGTTGAAGTGGAGCCAATTGCTGGACCATCAAGACTACCAGCCCAGTTAAAATACCAGTTGAAGAAAACCGTAACACATGCAGCTCTTGAAGTCGAGCCAATTGCTGGTCCTTTTAAGACAATTTGCCCAGTTGTAAGAAGTAGAGTGCGAGGAAATGGACACCTCCGAATCTGTAAAAGAACCAGTGAACATCTTTTTAAGAGACGACGATCAATCTATCGTAATTCCGGCAGGTCCAAGGCCACTGGTATTGTCTAAAAGAGTAGACAGGGACATGTTTTGCTCAGAAACATGTCGACAGATGGCGAGAACAGGTACCAAAAGACAACTACGCAAAAATGAATGTAAAGGCACTCCACTGGACTGGCGATTTTTTATTGTCGAGGTTGCTATTATTATCGTGTGACCTATGCGCAACTTTTTGGTTACATGCAGCCAAACAGGAAGACCGAGACGAATCGGAAGAACAAGGAGAAGATAAGATCGAAACAGCAGTCCGACAAATGATGGCCTCCAATGAAAGCAGCAACGCTTTAACATCATTTAAACAGAATAATCATAGATATCCATAGACCAATCAACAGCACGGGTTGTGCTGTTGACACAACACCACCGCAACAAACAACCTCACAATCCATAACAATTGGCACAGCTTTATTATAAACATGAAATTGATAACCGTTTTTCTCATTCCCTAGTGATTTATTAGACAGATATGTGAGTATTGAGAATATTCTATATATTCCATACTGGTGGTGTGGTGTGATGGTGTAGGTGTTAAGCAATAGAATGTTTACTAAACAACCGGATACCCAAAAAATATCACAACTATTCCTCGTGGAGCAAAAAACTCTCAACGTCCTTCCTTTAAGTGTTGAGCAAAATATCTTCAGTTATTGAGCAATATGATAAGCTTCTTCAGCCTCCAGTCAGACAAACCGGCCTACCAGCCTACACCGCCTACTAGCCTACTAAATAATTTTAAGACTTACCGACTTCATGAAACAACCTTCGCTACCGACAGCCAATTCTAAACTAAATTTAAACTGACTTCCTTCACACATATCCAGCTTCAACATCAGCCTACTGAACAGACTACTAGACGTACTAGCCTACCGGTTAACACCCGCCAAAAGTTGCCTCCAAAACACCCTTCAAAAGTTTCCTCCAAAACACCTTCCAAAAGTTTCATCCAAAACACTCTCCAAAAAAGGCCTCCAAATATACCCTCTAAAACACCCTCTAAAAGTGGCACCCAAAAATACACTCCAAAACACTCTCCAAAAGTTTCCTCCTAAAGTTGCCTCCAAAAGTGGCCTCCAAATATACCCTCTAAAACACCCTTTAAAAGTTTCTTTCAAAACACCATCCAAAAGTTGTCTCCAAATGTGGGCTCCAAAAACACCCTTCAAAAGTTGTCTCCAAATATACCCTCTAAAACACCCTCCAAAAGTGGCACCCAAAAATACCCTCCAAAACACCCTCCAAAAGCTTCCTCCTAAAGTTGCCTCCAAAAGTTTCCTCCAAAAGTGGCCTCCAAATATACCCTCTAAAACACCCTCCAAAGGAGGCACCCAAAAATACCCTCCAAAAATTACCTTCAAAAGAGATTCTGGAGGCTGAGGACACGGAGGCTCGGAGGCTAGGGACACGGAGGCTGGAGGCTGGAGACACGGAGGCTGGAGGCTGAAGACACGGAGGCTCGGAGGCTAGGGACACGGAGGCTGGAGGCTGTAGACCCATAGCCTGTAGCTGATAGTCCTCTGATATGATAATAGAATGGACAGGTAGACAACAACTGCAAGTTGCAAAAATAATTCAACATTGCGAACTCAGTGACTAGTGACAGAATAGAACAGATGTAAATGTAAAATTTATGCAACTTCAACTCCACCAGGTACCAGGTGTCCTAATAATAGCGAATAGTAGAATCCCAGGTTTTAATAGATCAGTCAGTCCATGTCATCAATTTTTGCCATTAACTTGCCGATTTTTAATTTCACAAGTAGTCAGTATAATAGGGTATATATGGTGGAAGGATTTTAGCGAAAAAAGTGGAGGCGTGTTCAAGTGTTGCGAAATTCATTGCGCATTAATTTGTCATTGTCAATTTTTTACACGGGGCACCGGGATCTATTGTCTATAGAGGATAGAACAACATACGGAGCTAGCTCTGATTGCTGACCTTTACCTCAGGCAGATGTCAGAAGTTCTAACAGTTCTAACTGGATAATAGCTAGAATTTGGCGCATGTTATCGATGACATCACAAGCCTCCAAACTATAACGGTTACTTTATTCCGACTCATATTGAAGGTAAAAAATAAGTAAAAGGTTACGTCCTCAATTAGAAGTTCATGGTGACGTTATTGATTATGATCAGTTAATGGGCCATGGGCGAATTTGAACCATTTGAATGATGAACCGTGTATGTGTGTATGCGTATTGATTATTTCGTTTTTTATGATCTCCAGGTCAGAGGAATGAGATAAAGTCGAGAGGGAACCTTAACCTTATCTAGAAAGTAGTTGGTACATCCGCAATACTTTGCAAAATCTGAAAAGGGAAATCCCCTTCCACATATCAGTCATCAGTGCAGCATGCGATTAACTTAGCAAACTGAAATTAGGTAATTTGTGACCAAGAGCAGATTGCATAGTGTATTTACTCTGAACATTTTAAATGTAAACATTTGTTTGTCCTTTCTTGACCTATAGATATATATCTGGATTGGGTTTTATTAACAAGCCAACCGAACCTTACAAATACTCGATAGATGTAACACAGTATCAAATTTTGGCAAAATGAGAATGCATTCTTACGGGAAATTTAGTCCTAACTTAATCATCGGAGCACTTCTAGTCTTCTCAGTACTTGTATTATATAATTATTGGAGCATCTCCGCCTTAAATCATGATCTTACTCTTAAAATCCATTCCTTGGAGCAGCAAATTATATCATTGTAAGATATTGTATTTTTCTTATTTGCATTTTTTTAAATACATTTAACAAAATAATCGCCAGTTTAGTCAATTACGTGTGCAATATTACAATATTCATCATTCATTGTGTAGATCAAAAACCAACGACGCACTCCAGTCAAACCTTGAAAAGGAGGAGGAGAATCGCGAAAAGGTGGAGGTCAATTTGCAAAAAGAGCAAATTAGTGAGCAGCAAGCTAAGGAAGACGCGTCTCAAAAGGAAGTCACCATTAAATCTTTACAAAATGATTTAGAAAACGCCAAGCAGGAAGCTTCGAATTGTAAAGATGAGAATGTAAGTTTGAGTTTTGTCTATAGTATAAATGTGATTACTACTTTATTGATTCTTAAATCGAAAATTTTTACATTTACTTTACTTTATGCCATTTAGAATGTTGCAAATTCCAAGTTGGAAAAGAAGGACTTGGAAATATCCAACCTGAAAGAAAAGGTTACTTCACTCCAAGCCCAAATTGTAGAAAAGGATAACCAAATTGGGAGGATAAAGAATGATCTTGACGAAACTAAGAAGCAGTTGGCAAAATCGGTTTCTTCCTCCACTGCAAAATCTACGTCAGCAAAGATGAATGGAAATGGACCGGTTGATAAACCTGGAACTCTTGATGAGCAACCTGTTTTGTTGGTGGACCCAGCAGGTAAAGCATTTTGTCTATTTCTGCTATCATTGCTGTTTGTTACTTTGCGTGGTGGCTTCATTTCATTGTAAAGCAAATTAAGGCGGGTCACATTGTAAGATTTACTCTACCTTCGCAGCTCCATATCCTAACGGTTGGATGAACGTTGGGTATCTTTCCCAACATCACAAACCACATGTACAAGTCTTTGACCACGCTGAGAAAGGCATTCAGCATCATAACTCACCCGTTCTGATATTTGATTCGCCGGATATGCCAAGGGCGAAAGCACGCTTCTCAGTTGTAGACCCCCCGAAACATAACCGTTGATTGTTGTCAATTTTAGTATTACATATCGTCGTCATCAGTTTTGGGATGCATAGCATTTAAATCACTTAGTCGTGCCTTCGACTCTTGACAATGCAATGAATAATGATAGGTTATATCTTAGGTATTCAGAGTTAATTGATGCTTGATTTTTTAAAAAGACTGTTATTAACTTATCAATATTCATAATAATTAATAAAATCGAAATTGAATTTCTTTACAATTAAATGCACTTTCGTAGCTGTACTTACATTCAGTTTTAATGTTTCATATTCATGATCACCTCATTCAAGTTCAATTTATAAAAGACAAAAAATTAATAATATTCTGCCTTCTTACATTCAAACAGAAAAGGAAATGAAGCCTGCTGAATCAGTTGCCTCTCCTCCTGGAGTATCGTCCGACAAGCATCTTAACAAGGAGAACGATCTCGGTGGAAATAAAGCTGGCTCAGGTGAAGTTGGAGTCGGTGTATTACCCATTCCGGGTCAACCTCAGCAGCAAGCTGGTCAGCAACGAGGGAATTTGGATGCTCAAGAGGATGATGGTGACCGACCACTAAAAGATTATTTAAATCAACAGGACGACCAATCCCCCGATGGAGAGTTGCCGCAAAAGAATAAAAAGGAAAATCTTGGGGTTGGACCAGCCCCTCTCATGGCAAAAGAGCAAGCGAATCAACGAAATAATGGTGGAGGCTTGAGTGGACAGCAAGAAGAGAGGGAAGCAGCCCATCTCCCGGTTCCAAATGTAGACAATTTTGATACTAATAATAACATTTAGCTTTTGTCGGCAATATGGTTGTTAAAAGATTTTTTAAAGATGTATAAGACGTTCGTTGTGAAGAAATGTGTGATTCAATGATTATAGTTTTAAAGTGCAATATTATACAATATTATGTTTATTTGTCAATGTATTCTTGTCGTTTCACTCATATGTAGCAAAGGTATTACGTATAAAGATCTTGTTAAATCGCAGATAGTACATTAATATCTGGATTAATAATGATTGTATATTGTATTGCTTAGAATAGATTTCCTTCGTTGCCAAATAGTATAAAGATTTTTATGATTTTCATTAAAAGCCGTTTCCAATTACCAAAATCTTTTGAGCAATCTTTCGGAAAGTAATATTTCAACGGTGAAATGCACCAACGTTGTTTCCTCCTTCCCGTGTTTATTTACATTACTTAATCTAATTGCCTATCTGTTTAGAGGTAAAAATGGATTGGTATCCGGTGTCTGCTTAACCGCGTTTTTATTAGGTTTTCAAATTATTACATGAAGGAACTATCGCCAATCCCGTAGGCAATGTCCCGAATCTCTGCTTGACATAGCGACAGCATAGAACGAAGGGCAGGATGTACATGTCCCGCAAAAAGTTAATTCATTAGATTATGCAAACTGATACTCTGTGAGAATGAATTGACCCCATATGCATAGCGTGAGTACTTATATAATAGTCCTGTTAACCCGTAAGGTAGACGATTTTATGCCGTTAATTGTTCAAAGATAACATGTAATCCCATAATGTATCATTGACTCCGAGAAATCATTTCATATTGTCATTAGGAAACCTGTGATTTGTGTGTTATCTGGTGCTCTACCAGACAGGTTTGTGCGGAAGTTCATAAAAGTGAAGTAGTTTCAGTTTGCCGGTGTCCGTACCTTACTCACTGTAAAAGCAGAAACCAGTACCGTATCTATATATTTTCATTCAAACTTGAGCATGGATTATATTATGTACATTTCATTATATTTTGCATAAGTGTAAACGCATGTTGCAACAGCCATTAAAATAATGGCAATGTAATGTACATAGTTTCGTTTCGTGCAACGAACTCTGAAAATTCCACTTTGATTCCGATCAACAACCATGCGACAACACTGACATTGTTAGTCCAGAATAAAACACGCTAACATTACAGCCATAAAATAACACCGACTTTTTTGCAATTATAGTCTTAATTGCACTACTTGCAGTGGGATTAGATAACCCCAGAATCTGCTCCTTCTTCATAATTCTATCAAAGCGAAATTAACAGCAATATCATTATATGCAACATTGTATCAGCAGAATAACTCATTTTGTTAGCTTCATTATGGACCATATAACCTGGCAATCAGTCATCCTAGTGTAAAGAAACCAAGACAAGGTATTTCATGTAGGATAAAGCGAAAAGATGAGTTAAGGGAGAGGAAGTACATATATCTTCAGTCCGAACGTTTGTCATTGATTGTCCTTTAGAAAATTAATTGCTTTGAATGGACTCAATAGTCTCTTACGTGTTGTCTATTCCATTTGATATAGAATAGACAGAGTTACACAGCTCCCGACGAGCTTTATTTTGAACAAATCCAACCACAGTCATTGTGCATGCATAGCGCATTGCAGTTTGTGATTTAATACCCTATTCTAAAGGGTTAAAAGTGGAATGTGAACTGAAATCACATCGTAGTCGTGGTTGAATTGAGCACATGCACATCATCATTTATTTTATTATCACACAGTATTTCTTATCACGAGCAGAAATCTTAGGAAACATAACGCAGACGAAAACAAGAAAGGCAAATTAACTCCATTGCAGTTTCAAGTGAAAGAAGGAGGAATTTTAGTGGATTTCCCATAGAAAGGTGAAGAAAGGGAAGGAAATGCTCAAAAAAAATTCACACAGTCGGTTTAAAATTGCGTATGAAAAAAATACAGAGCACATGAACTCCTCGTGCAGCCCTACAGAGGACATGGTGTAATGACGATGATGATATGATATGACTTTAAATTAAAACTTGTTTTAGTTTTACTACCATTTCTGGTCTCATCATATCATCCTTTTTAAATAGAATTTAGGAAAAAAATATACAACAAAACTATGCGGAAAGTCGAAAATATTTTCTGAGGCTGAGACCAATGATGGGACTAACAATAGCCAGGGTAAAAAAAAAACATGGCACCATGCATAAAAGGGGATGTGTGAGTAACGTTTCTGCTAAAAAATATAATGAAGGTAAATATTTTAAGGAAAATTTACAATTGTCTATTTACATAGTTTACTCCATTGTCTTTCTAAGCTCCGCTTTATCAGAGCTATTAAGACAAGACAAGTAGCCTTGTTTGAAGGCTTAATGAGAATGAGTTTCGCACTTTGATTTGATTTTTACGAAACATTTAAATCTAAATACATGTTGTGATTATGGATGTTACTTTATTAATCCACTTTTCCTGTATAAATAAACGATGTCTCCACAAAGAAAATAATTATTTTTGACACATTAAAAAGACACTTCTAAAGTATGGTAATTTTTTAAAAAGTAGTCAATTGTAAAGCGCATATTTCTATACCACACTAACTTCCAACATTACATGTCAGTGTATAATCTTGGACATCATTGACATTAACGGAGTATGATATTTTTATCAAGATCAATCAGATCGATGATCATGCAGCATTATGTAATCCACGTCGTTGGTTTTAATTTATACTTTCGAATTCCTATGAAAAACGGAACGAAAATAAAATCTTTTTTTAGAAAATTGAAGTTTCCATTCATGTGTCGAGACCATTCCATCCATCATCGGATGCACCTACACAAATATAAGCACATTGAACGTTACAGTTACTGTGAATGCTCTTTTCCTCATTTTACCTACGACTTTACGTTTGGTTAACTTCTTATGATGATGTGATAGCCGATAAAGATATTGATATTATTGACGACGACCTCTATTACCTAATCAACAATTTAACCTGAGATAGGTTACTACCATCATCATTTATTGATTTCCATATACTACCTACATGCGTAGTTCGTATACATCAATTTAAATAATTTGGAATGAGGCACAACTTTACAATTACGATTTCATATGCTTCCTTGCCTTGCATCTATCAATCATTTCTGGTTAACAAATAATGGCTTTGAAGAAAAGTGATATTTGTTAAGTCGTTTACCAGCCCAGGAAAAAAAATACTACCCACCAAGTGCCTGTGTTGCACCGCGCGGATTGCGACATCCCCTTATGAACGAGGGCATTTGGTCTGTAATATATTCTCCTCTTGCTCAATTCACTCGTAATCTGAAATCTGTAGAGAATCCATCCATACATGACTAACAATATCTGAATAAAAAATGAAAGAAAGAGAATCCCTAATGTTTATGTTTATGAATGATGTGGAAAAGAGTTATGATATGATTGTGAAAATAAGGTGAATAAAAAAGACTTCAGATTCTACAAAAAACTGTTTCATTTCATCCTACAAGTTATAATACTTATCTATGCATGATATAGAGCATATGTACGTATATTAAACATCACTTTACAGTTTTAACATATTTACATTTAGGAATATCTAGCAATATGATTATTATGGAAAAGCGATAATGATGATGATAATATAGCTGAGAGGTGAAAAGGTAACAAAGAGCGACAAAAAAAATTGGAGGAAATGAGACAGAAGTTATTGTTGGAGGGAGAGCGAGCTCAACCAAGAGGAAGAATAACATTTGGCTTTGACTTTTGGATGCAATAATACTTTTAGAGTCAAGACAGGTAGGCCGAGAAAAGGGAAGACAAACAGAGATAAATAATTGCCAAGAGAAAAATAAGGATGAAGAAACGGATGGATAGCTGGTAGCAAAAGGGTTGATATACATTGATACATAAAGTGGACTGACTCACATCAGTGCTCACAACAGTCCCAGCTCCATATCACAATAGAATATATAAAGCACTCAAAGTTTTTATAATTTTTGTATGTATGTATAAATATAACATTTTATTTCTTGATCTTGATATCGTATGTGGGCTGCATTGCAATGCTCAAGCTAGTAAAAATCTGATCCAGCTCGACTCTTCTCCTTTCTGATTTTCCTGTGGGAACCCTGACAGTATTAATTGGAGTTTCCGGTGGCGGAGGTGAAAAGTAAGGTGGGTATAAGAAGCCCAGTTTTTCATTGTCACTGGTCATTCCCTCGAAGACTCTCGTCAAGTTCAACAGGGTCATGCAAGAATGACGTTTTTTTTCTAACTTGAGTGGGGAAAGGTGATTGAGTCGGTTATGTCATAACTTGTGAGCAACTAGTAGATGTACCGACTTTGCATCGTGGTGATCGGAAGGAAACAAATCAATTTTGGGATGGAGTGATCCCTTTGGAGCCGTCAATTTTTTTGGAGCCGGTGGACGGATGGATCAGTTCGGCCTGGAACAGACTTCTCTGAAAGAGAGACGGTGAACGTGCATTGCAGTTGCATTGCATGTTGTTGTAGAATCAGTGCAATGTGACAGCAACGCAACGCTTAAGCGTCTCGAGTCCAACAATCGGAGAAGTTCTAAAATTAGACGATTTTTAATAGAACAAGGAAATTCAAAGACGAGGAAGGGGATTTTGATTGACATGCGGTACAGCCAGTATTCTTCAGCCCTCCAGGAAAATTTTCTCTTGTATATAAGTACAAGACCCCAGGTATAGATTGGTATAACTTTTGGGGCATCGTGAGACACGTAGTTTTTTGTATATTGCTTACGGGATAATTTTTTAAGATTTTATAATTTTCAGTCTGCTCTCATTTCTCCCTTTCTACCCAAACATTAGTTTCTTTTATTATAGCAACTGCACTTCTTTGCAACGACCCAACGGATGTTCGATCTGTTGCCTTCAAAGGCAGTCTTGTTGTAGTTCATTTTTAGCCACGTTTCAGTCATGCATTTCTTCTCTTCCCGGTATTTTCCTATTGTTTTGTACATATATTTAACTTACGAATTACTTACTTACTTACTTATTTAGAAAATGATGATTACGAATATGGCCATAGCCGAATATGGAGTAGTCTCTCATTTCAACAATAGTAGAAGAAGAACGGAATACAAGGATAATATAAAGATTTCTACAAGGCAAACCGCAGCTCAGTTCGTCTTCCTTGCTCGTTACAATTTCACAAAAAAAATCGTTTAACGAGTTAAATAGTATTCGTCTGTGACCATTGCACCACAGATCCTTCTAACGCAAACCTCTTCATTCCCTTCCTTTATGACAATTACTACAGAAAACTAATAAATATTGAACTAGCAGATCAATTTGCGCAATAGCAATTTTTCGCAAAAAATTGTTCTGTGAGATCTTTTTGTATGTCATATCAATATCCATTTATCTGTCAGTATTCTATAATTATTATGGTGGTTGTAAGGGCAAGGGTCATTATCATTATGTATCCATTAATTTTTTTACTAATTTAAATGCTTCCGACTTTTACAAAAGTTTTTGGATATCCATTATACTTACAACTTATAAAATGCTTCTATCCTATGTAAATTCTCAAGTCGTCTATTTGTTTAGAATGTGACGCATCAAGGTAATGATGAAAGACAAGGGAGCGATCAAACTGGCTATTAGAAATATTTCGTGTTAGAAAAAAAATCTTGACTCCCAACTGGCAGCATGCAACTTCACCCAGCTCCCACCGGAAACCAGTGGTAGTAAGTCTGAGAAAAAATACAGTCGTTTGAGATCCTAATAGATTATAGGTAACCTGTTGTCTTCCTGTACAAGAACCGCTGTCTGCCCCGTACTGATGCTATTCCCTATCTTATGAGAAGTGAGAACCCCTATCATTCATTCTCATCCGGCTACCCCTTTTTTTAGATTCTCAATCAACCCCAAATCCGTTCTCCACCCTCACCCTCATATAATACAGCTTGTCTCAAAATTTCTTTGAAAGCTTAAGTTGATATAGGTAGGTACTGTATAAGATAAGTAGTTACTACGTATGATATATCATATCTTTCATGTTACTTGAGAGAAAAGTCCCACGTAAAGTGTTTTATCTTGTATCCAGTTTGCAGACCTGATGAAGGGGTGAGCAGCTTCCAGGCTCACGAACCTGTTGAACTGTTTGGCTGCCAACAAATATGCAGGATTGAAACAAAGGTAGGTTTCAGGACAGGATACAGTTCTGCCCATAAAAAGGATGTAGGGATCCACCGGGTTAATAAAAAAGGGATTTTCTTTTCCTGTTAAATCATCAAATCATTTCTTTTTCAAGTAGCCCCCATAAAGAATATAATAATTAAATGAACAGCTTGATTGTTTATGTAAAATGATTAATTTGAATTTAGTAGGTTTGTTGAAATAAACTTTCTGAGAAGGATATATGTTTACTACTTACTTCAATCACTTCTACTTTCTCTTAACTAACTTATTAGCCATTTTATGAAAATGGATAATTTTCTGAATATGTACTTCAATATGTAGGGCCAACTGGCGTTTTCCTTAATTTTATACAAGAATGCTATGAGCATATTTAGATCTTTTATATTTAGATTCCTACTGTATGTTATAATTAAACTTTTAAAATTATTTGCTCATTTTATTTTCTTAATATTGTGGGCTCAAGAGACAATTAGTTGCTACATTGTACATAGCAAAAAACAGGTTTTTCGACTTAAGGCAGTCGCTAAACTTTGTAGGAAAGAGGACGGATATTGTTAAGAGTGCCAGCTTGGTAATCTAAACTTCTAGACTGGAATACGCTAGTTTCAAAAGCTCACTTCCGTGCCGGCTGTCGCTGTCCAGTTTAAGCAACCCTTCCTGTTGCTCTAGCTCTGTACAAATGTACATACATTCTCTATGTTAGGTAGTTTTTCTTAGATCTTCAATGAAAATCCCAATATCACTACTTTACTATCAAATAATGCATTATTTTCACACGACCCGAAAAGGGTGAAAGGCTTCACTTGTCGAGTGTATTTGTAGGCCGACAAGTGCTCATTTTAATAGATGCACAACGAAGTGAATCTACGCATCTAATTTTATTATCTGATGAATCCACTTTTAAAATAATAATTTCGTTTCTTCGACATGCAACAATACTTCGTCTAAAATAAGCCCGAAAATAAATCAGTGTCATCTCAGTCATTTCACACAGGTGCAATATTAGTGACACACATACCTAATTATGGAATGCCATTGTGAGATAAATAAAGTAAGTTGCTTTCTTCCACATCCCCCTTCCCCGCAAACAGTAAGCGATACAAAATAGCATTTTAAAGAACCAATGAAAACACTCGAAGCTTTAAATTTTTTGCAGACATAGTGCACCATGAAGAAAAATTATAATTAATGGATGAATAACGCCCGACTAATATTTTCAATTGTCGATCCTTGATTTGCATGTCAACATCTCTTACGTCTTTGCAAAGATATTTATACAATAAACAGTCCCATTCGCTAAACCTGCCTACAGGCATTACTCATTGATGGTGACAATCATACTTTTCATTTCGTTGCTACTTTTCTGTCATCAAACCAATATAGCCTTTTGCAGCAGCGCACGAGTGATATTTGGCGTATCAGTGACAATGACCACCAAACCAAAAAGGAACAGCAGCTTCTTCTACGTCCGCATCCGGAAAGTAGTTCGAGAAAAAGAAATATGATGAATTTACCTTTCAAACATGATATATTTGGAGGCAGTCAATTTCTCACTTTTTATTCCACCACCAAGAACCATATCATATTTGTAGGTTGGTGAAATTCAATAAGGAATGGAAAGCAGTACTACTAATGTCATACACAGAAATGGCAGTTTATAACAAAAGAAAACTTGAAAAGTTAATATTCCCATGCTCAAATTGAGATTAAAAGCGTTCTTCAGTCAACTCAAAAAGGGTCTTCCCGAATTTCTTCCACCACACACATACACAGTTTTAAGGTGCTATAAAACGTTGAAACGGGATGTGATGACTAATGGGATGATAAACGCTTTCTCACGTCTTCGTATGTAAAAGTGGGGAAAGGTTTAAAAGATGGTTTATGGGATGGTGTGTATTTGTCAACTTACGAATTAGCATTTAGACTCAACTGAGATGAGACTCATTAGAACAAAACCCCAACCAGACTCCCCACCAATATAGCCGATTCAATTCGATATGCATTGTTCCGTTTTCAATCTCAGTACTATGAAATACTGTTACAAGCATTTTACAAGGTCTCAGTAACGAAACCAAAAGTTTTGAACTGCTGATACTATTTGAGGAATATGACCTGGAGCTACTAACCTAAAGTTTTAAGAGCTTCCTTTCTGAGATGAGGGTGATTAATTGCACGTATTAGCAATTTTGTACTCGAGGAGAGATTAACATAAAATATGTCTTTAAGACTCATTTATCCTAACCGTGCCAAAATGGGAAAATGAAATGCGCTTTTCTTATATGCACCTCGAGGTTGTTAAGTCTTCCTAATCGTAAAAACTTTCAGCAAATTTCATTACTAAATACAAGATATACTATTAATATAATATATTTAAAGATTTAAAGATGTCAAAGTGCTGATATGTATGAACTAGACTTATCTAAATGGTAATATCTATAGGTTCAGTTTTTCTTATCCATTTTTGATCACCACTCTTTCTCGATCGTTATAAAATGAAAGAACCATAAAAATGTCAGATTCATTTGACCAAAGATCTCAAATTAAGCAACATCGTCATATTATTGGGGCTAATTGTAACATAAAATTCGTCGTAAGATTTTCATAATGATTGGAAGTAGGAGTTTTAGTTTTATCACAATTTTATACTTTGTTGTAGCAGTTGTTTGTTTCAGTTATGTCGTGCATGGGGCAACCTTTTACAACCAGTCATATAACTATCTGCAAGAGAACTTTGCTCTTGAACGAAAGGAAGACTTCCGGATCCCTGAAAGTCCAAGCAATAGAAGCTACAGGAAGTCCAAGCGTATGCAAATCTTAAACATATTTAAAGATAACTGATTCTCGATTCTGCAATTCAATTCTTGTAGCTTATTTGCAAATGTGATTATTTTTGCAGTATTCCCACTGTTTACTCTAATCAGATTCGCAAACGAAATATGTAGAACCACTGGAGAAGAAACGGGAGTATGCTATACAAGGTATAATTTCATAGGAAATGTTTGAGTTTTTTTAAAGTAATTTCTACATAAAAATCAACGTTATTTTATTTTAACCATGTTCGTATGTTGACCTGCAGAAGCCAATGTACTGCTCTTGGAGGATTAGCGCAAGGAAACTGTGCTTCGGGACTAGGTGAATATTGCACCGTAAAGACCATTAGATATGGTTTATTTGCATTCTATTAAAAATATTGATTTGTTGCAGGGGTCTGCTGTCGCTTTGTCGCTACATGTGGGGCAATTATTTATCAGAACGGAACATCCTTTCAAAGTCCAAACTATCCCTCCAAATACACCCCAAGTGGGGGGAGCGATATCTGTCAAGTCAGAATTCGAAAGCAGCACAACATATGTCAATTGCGATTGAACTTCATTAACTTTGAAGTTCAGGGACCGATGCCACCACTAACCGGTACTGGTGCTGGTACTGCTACCCCAAACGACGCTGGTGTATGCAAGACAGATTCATTAGCAATTACCTCGTCTGGAGCTACTGTGCCGAGTCTTTGCGGGAAGATGACCGGCCAGCATAGTAATTAAGTATTTTAATGCATCTTATTGCAAATGTAAATACTCGGACGTGGTAATCGAAATAAGGGCAAAAATTTCTCTTTGTTATCAGTATACGTTGACTTTGGCTCAAGCGACACAGTGACATTAAACCTATTACTGGGAAATAACGCTAACGGTCAAGTGGAAAGAAGCTGGAATATTGAAATTTTGACAATACCATGTACCTCAACAACAAGGGGTATGCCAATGGAACAAGATTCCCTAGTGGCAATGTAACTGATATTAGTGAAATTGTAATAGCGAAGCTAATCGCTTTAATTTTTTGCATTTAGCCCCATCCGGATGCCTTCAATATTATACCGGTGTCTCTGGACAAGTAGAATCCTTTAATTATCTAGATGGTACTCACCTCGCTAATCTGGATTACTCCACTTGCGTCAGGGTGGAAGACGGCATGAGATTCATTGATGTATGACATGCCATGACTATGATTAGTAATTATTTAGCTCGATTCCTTCTTACCTTTTCGCAAGTGTCTAACATGCGTGCTTTTGATTAATGTGGCTTTTCAGTGGACCCCATGTAGTCAAGGTGCTGTTAGATTCAGTGGAGGGACGGCTACACCTCCAACAACTCCACCAGCAATGAATATGCCGTGTCTAAATACTCTGCCTGATTTTCTCGTAATTCCTCAAGGAATAAGTTATCCTCTTCCAACTACACCTGTTATCACTGGAAACCCTACTCACTCTGCCACCGACAGATATTGCGACCTTGCTTTCCAGGCACCGGGATCGTATGTCCGAAGTAAGAATTGATTATTTTAGTACTCAGCATCTAAATACTTTTCTGCTATCTGAAAAATCTCTTACTTTTAATTTAAATTTTTCAAAATGCAAATTTTTATGCCAACAAATTAAATTATTTTACAGCAAGCGCAAAACCATTCTTCATACACGTTAAAACAGATGGGAGCGAGGGTGGAGCTACTGATGCTACTTCGCAAGGTTATTGCTTCCGCTGGCAGCAAAATCCCCAATAAATATAATAACTTCAATTCGAAAATTATTTTACATTTTAGGTTTCATTATGCAAAGATACTTATTTTATTTTGCTGTTTACTGTAAAATGAGATCTAATAAATTTCTATAAGTACAAAGTAGATACTGTAAAAGCAATCACAAATAAAAATAATCTATTGAATGTAGTACTACAATATAGCCATTTATAATCATAAAAAAAGCATATTAAAAATCTTTGGTGGTTAATTGATAGGTACTTCCACCTTTTTGAATTAAGTAGCCTATGTTGTTGAGCATAGCAATTAAGGCGTCAGACTTCTCTTTATACCCCAAGGCCCCTACCACTCTTTTGATTTCGTCATATGAAAACAGACTCTTTTGCTGTTGCATCGCTTGCCTCTGCAGTGCTGACAGTAACTGCTTCGCCTATTTATTGGAATTAGCATTTTATCAATTACTACTACTGGTTTTAAACTTTTCAATTTAGATGTTTAAAACGTTGAAACATTTACCTGCCCCTCCGTAGACTTGACTTTCTTGGAGCTTCCAGTACTAGATGTACTTAATAAAATGGAGTCAGATAGAGCAGACGTGACAAGGACTTCATCATCGTATGCACTAGATAAGCTGAACTCGAATATCTCCAGCACGTCATTGGCGTCGTCAGCCGTTACTTTTTCCCTTAGTTCTACCTTGGCACGAGCCTATAAAACCATAAAAATTATATTGAAAGTTAAATACATCCACAAACGTTCCCAATACTTGAAAATATGCACTATTGCATAGATATATAACATAAGACGTAATACAATACAACAGACCTGCGCAAGCCGAAATAGTGATTCCAATTGTCTAGCTGTGATAGGGGTTGAGTCGGGTGCCCGGCGAGACACACGTAAGTTCAAGTAATATTTTTTCAGTATTTCACGAGCTTCCGACGAAAGTACAGGGTGGACGTATTTTTTGGCGTAGGCTACATACTTTCGAAGCAGTTGATGCGGTATAATATCAAAAACCTCGCCATTTTGGACTTTGATCTTGTCGCTTAAATAAAAATTACAATAAAATACAATATAACGGTCATTTCAGGACTCACGTAACAATACCATTTGGAATGCAAACTTTTATTTCGCATAAATCTACCTACATCAATCGTTTTCCTGTAATCTGATGTGATGAATCCATATTGCAATTTCCAAGTGTAGGAGTACGAACACCCATTCTCAGAGCTACTTTATGGGCCACAAGCCCTCGATCAAAATCCTATTTTGGACCGAATAGAATATTTTTACTTGAGCCAAAGAACCAAATAATAAAAACAGAGACAGATATATAATGTTAGTTAAGTTGAAAACACTTACTTCATTTGGCTTATCCAAGAGAATAAAGATGAGGTCAAATCTTGACAGGATCGCCGGATGAATTTTTATATTTTCAGTAATAGTTTTACAGGAATTGTAATGACCACCAACAGGATTGGCTGCTGCAATCACGGTTGCTCTTGCGGCAAGTGTCCTGTGAACTCCAGACTTTGCTACACTGACACTTTGCTGCTCCATAACCTCAAGTAAAGCCTAAGAGATTAAAAAGAGCTGTTTGATGGATATTTGTGTTACATTTATATTCTAGTATTCAATATTCATTAAAAACATTTTGCAATAAACAAACACACATACGTGATGCTGGTTGCTCATTTTATCAAATTCATCGATACAACAAATTCCGTTATCTGCGATAACAAGTGCTCCTGCTTCCAAGGAATAGTCATCCCCATCTTTTACTAATGCGACCGTTAAACCAGCAACGGTACTACTAGTTCCACATACATAAACAGCTTTCAAGAGTATTAAAAAAATATGATATCAACATACGTCACCACAATAAACCATTTACTTAATTATTACTTTCCAATTTATACATGTTAGTAACGCCTTATACCTTTGGGTGCAATTTCAGAAAGAACTTTCAACATTTGAGATTTTCCGATTCCCGGGTCCTAAAATTAAATTCAAAAAGTTGAATTTTAAATCCACGAATCTGCTACGAATCTGCAGTACAGTCAAAGTTATTTTTAAAGCGGCAAATTACCCCAATCATTAACATGTTGATGTCACTTCTTCTTGAAACAATTCCTTCATCCTGTACTGTACCACCGAAAAGACACAGCAATAATCCGGCCTTTACAAGTTCATGGCCATAAATTGATGGACACAGTGAGGTAACAAGGAGGCGAAATTTATTTGGCTCATCAAAGATAGACTACAAATCACGAAAAGGTAGAGCAAAAATTAATCAGTTCGCCATTAAGCAACCAACCGTCCAGTTTTTTTCATTAAACATGGATTGAGATGCTTAAATAAGTCTTATCTAAATGGCAGCTCACCCTGACGGCATACAAATCCTTGTCGGTAAAGCTGACTGATTGTGTACCCATAGATTTTTCAGGGTCCTCGTCTTCTTCCTTCGGTTGTTGAACAGCCGAGACCTCAATGTAGTGGTAGTTACGATGAACTGAGTTGTCCAAACCACCCATCTTTATCCAGTAAAAAAGGTTTCCCATCTTTAAATTATTTTTATACGATATTTTACCATCATTAGCTAATTAATTATTTTTCTATCTTACCTTTACAATTCCACTAAGTGTAACTACATCACCCGTATTGCACTTTGCCGTCCAACCTCCCAATAAAACACAATCAATCGTTTTAGGAATAGTTCCCCGTTCAATCTAAAATCAATAAAATCAATATCAATTATTATTATTATTACAATACATTTCTATTTACTCTTAAGATAGTTGACAGTGTTGAGAATTAGTATTTGAAATAGTTTTGTATAAGATCATAAATCATAACAAAAACCTTCACGTACATTACAATGTAAAACATCTTGAATTGTAATTCGTCTGGAATCCAAAACGATTGTAGTGGATTCATTCTCCATCGGTTCAAACGAAGACCTGTTTTTACATTCAAGAGTCCCCTTGCATTTAGTTGGATACACATATTTCCCTTCAACCTGCTCAACCGTGAACTTTTGATCGCAGAATTTACACTTAAAAGTTAACCTTCTACAAAAGGGGTGATTATTGCCAGAAGTAACAACTGCTCCTCGAACTGTTACAAACTTTCCTGTTACAACATGGAAAAAAACTCATTTTTACATTGACCAGATACTAACAAAATGACAAAAAGTAATGAACTTAAACATTGGACAAATCTAAATCTTACCAATATGATCAGACTTTATAGAAACTAGTGGTGTAACAGGACCACATTTAAAGAATCCCATGCGAATCTTTGAAATTGTTGGAGGCTGAAAAGTATCCGATGACTCGTCAGCAACTTCCTGCAGGGCAGCATTATAAAGTACCTGTGTAAATAAATATACATAATACAATATAAATGCCAGCTCTTCCAAAAACCTGACTCAGTTCTAATCAGAATCTTGAGAGATCGAAAAAGAAAAGTTGCTTCGTTACTTTATGGGTTGCAGCGCTCCACAGAGTTAATGTCTGTTCCGGCTGATTGACCAAATCATTTCCAAAGTCACTCCATAACTCACAAAACTGCTCATCCATCATAACGTCTTCATAGACTAGGGAGAAATACGACTGTTTTTCAGCACGTTCACGATCGTCCTCCTCACGGGTCTTCTCCCTCTCCATTTTGGAAGATTTTTCGAATGGTGTCTTGAATAGATGCTGCTCCACTGCTAAGATCTTCTTATCCGTTTCCGGAAGTTGTGGTGGTCCATCCTCATAATAAAGATCGTATTGTGGAAGTAGCTCCCTCCATTTCTTTTCCACATTGGCTTTGATTGTTTGAACAACATCAATTCGCTTTTTCTTCGGAGGAGGGGGATCATCACTGCTGCGGTGGTTATTCCATTTGCCCCTGCTGACCCATCCACGACTTTCTCCTTGATGACTAGAACCCTGTTTAGGTTCATTCATACCTTCCGTATGAACGGCACCACCATCCGCCCCGTTATCTGAAGGCGACTGTCCGCGACCCCGACCTCCTTGGTATCCGTTGCTTCCACGCTTCTTGTACATCCACCTCCTTTGGAAACGCCCTCCTCCTCCTCGGCCTCTCCATCCTCCTCCGCGCCCGTTACCGTTATCCATTTAGAAATAGAAGAAAGATACTGGTTCTGCGGTCTTCAAGAAAGGACTAAGTTTACACAAATGTGGTACCAAGGCGCAAGGTACTGAAACTATAAATAATTTTCAGGTGCCGTTAGATCTATCTCGAAGCTAAACTGTCACTGCACGTATTTGATGGTTGATTGACTAGACTACAATCCAACAAAAATCTAAAGTCAAGTCATGATGACCGACGCGTATCCCAAAACCGAGATCTCGAAAGCAAGGAAACAACCTGAATTTGTTTTCGTTTTCACTTTCACCAAAATATTTTCCCTGTCTTTGTTGGTGTTCTTTCAGGCGGGAGAAAATTGAAGTTTTATGGGGCAAAGTGACACCAACAGTTTTACGGTAAATGGTATTAGTAGAAAGTTGCTTATTCTCAAAAGACCAGGGAGTCGTCTCATGTGTCAGTCTGTTGTTTACTCTTGGCCGTGCCGTGGTAAATGCACTCTGACTGAACGTAGTGTAAGTATTTACGTTCAAAATCAAATCAAAACAATCACCATTCGCTTTCGCAAAGCTTAATTAGTGAATTTAATTATCGGGATATAGTGTGTGCCAGCCCAGCAATAAATTGACAACTTCATAAGAACCTTCTTCTATATCTTTGGATGGTGTGACTTTCGGTTCGAGTTTCAGTTCCAATAAGCACAAGTCGCGTTTAAATCGGTCTGCAGTGAGCTGGTATTAGGGTCACCACCCTCAGTCATGGCGGATGATGGAGATGGAAAGGAGTACAGATGGGAGACCGGATATGAGAAAACCTGGTAAATAACAATCCACCGTTGAAAAGCCTGTGATTTGAGAGTTGAAATAATATTTATAAAGTACGAAAATTCAGAATACTAATGGGAGGAACATTCTATTTTTCAGGGAGGCCATCGAAGAAGATGCGGAAGGATTACTGGACTCTGCCATCGCAGAGATTATTGAAAAGAGTCGTCGACGAAGGCTCCAAGAGCGGCGTGCTGCTGGGAATGTTCGGCTGGGAATAATGCGACATTTGTATGTGATATTGGACTTGTCTGGAAGCATGCTGGATCAAGATTTGAAACCTAACAGGATTATGTCAACTCAAAAGGTTAGTTATTAATATGTAAAGGTCAAGTTGCTCTAAAGCTACATAGGTTAGATATTGGTTGTGTCATTCGTATAATCTTACATTTTGTCAATTTCGTTTTTCTACAGATCTTAGAAAAATTCGTTGATGAATTCTTTGATGGGAACCCGATGAGCCAGCTGGGATGGATTGGGACCAGAAACAAGACTGCTGAAAAGATTGCGGAAATGAGTGGAAATTCAAGGAAGCATGTGGAAGTAGTTCGAAATCTCGATAAGATTTTATGCGGAGGGGAACCCTCATTTCAAAACGCCTTGGATATTGCTCTTTCTTCTTTACGCAACATGCCCAATCACACTTCCCGTGAGGTGCTTCTAATCCATGGCAGCTTGACTACATGTGATCCAAAAGACATTAACGCTACCATTATGGTAAGAATCGTTTGTTTTCACGAATTTAAGTTTCAAGGACAATAATTTATCAGTTGGCTATTATCGGGGTTCTAAGAACCGTTCATGTATTTTTTATTTTCATAGGAATTGAAGAGCAATAATGTTCGAGCATCAGTGATCTCTCTTGCTGCCGAGGTCAGAGCCTGCAAATCTTTAAGTAAAGAGACTGGAGGCACATTTGGAGTTATTCTAGATGAGGGTCACTATCAAGATCTGGTCCGAGAACACATAGAACCTCCTCCTATTGCTGGTAAAAATGATTCATCGCTGATAAAAATGGGCTTCCCGCAACGAAATCAGACCGATGATCCAGCAATGTGCCTTTGCCATTTGGAAGAATCCACTTCAAAGCTGTCTCCCGGTGGTTATATATGTCCTCAATGTAAAAGCAAATATTGCGAGCTTCCTGTTGAATGCAAGGCTTGCAGTTTAACCCTAGTTTCTGCCCCTCATCTGGCTCGTTCCTTCTTACATATATTCCCACTGGATCCTTTTGAGGAAATCGAACCAGTCACTTGTGTTTGCTTTGGATGTAACAAATCATTGCCAGACAAAAACAAACATGTATGTGCCTATAAATTATAATATGATTTATAATTAATTAAGAAGCTCCATTAAAAAAGTCGATGTAGCTTAACTTTTGAAAATTCTTTTCCATTTAGATCTACAAATGCAAACGCTGTAATCGACGTTTTTGCCTTGATTGTGATCTGTTCCTTCATGAAACTCTACATAGTTGCCCAGGATGTTCCACAGTGCCGTTGGCCACTGCACAGTTATATTCCTAATTACATGTATGATGGCGTTTAATGAATATTCTCATGAGAATGTTTGCTTGGGGTTTTTATGTTTAATTTTATTATTTTTTTTTGGAATTTACCATGTCTATTATTTAACCAGTAACTGCAATTACATTATCAGCACTTACATTATAATTTGAAATAAACTATATGATTTTTAAGTTCATACTTGGAATTTATGTTGAAGATAAGTGAAATAAACTTACAAAATTCATTCATACTGTAACTGTAATGCACTACAAACCATTTTTCAACAAATACACATCATCATGGAAGATTTCTCATCCTTATCATTGTTTTTTTCACCAGTGCCATAAATTATGCACATTATTACAGTACCATACATCATCAAATTCATACAATACCATGGGCCAATTAACCATAAAAAACTTGCTACTTGAAAAATTAGACTCATGAAAATTAATTGATCACTTATTTAGCACAATTCATATTTTATAACTCTTTCTTGATTTAGATAATTGTATCGCATCTCAAGCTTTACGGCTTGATTATCTTTTTAAAGGACTTTTTCCAGAAGACAGAATATAAACTCATCTTTGAAACAAAAAACAAATAACTGAATTTTTAGTGACTAATCTCAAAAAATTAATTTAAGATTCTGATAGCTATTGCCTACTTTTATACCATTGTAAATCAATAATCTAAGGGTCTATTTCTCAAGTTTATTTACGTTACGTAATTAAAATATGTATACATTTAACCACAATCCACATCCTATTACTTTCTGGTTTGATCGACGCTCGCCTTCCAAATCAGAAAACCAAATATGTGCTATAATAGTACTCTGAGTTTTACATATTCAATACAATGTAAAAAGTATTGGCCTGATATAATTTCAAATTCAACAAAAAAAAATTAAATAAACCACGACCGACCATCCATAATGGATGTGCAATCAATTTTGATTCGCAATATCTTAAATCCGTTGTTTACAATGACTTACACTCGGTCTAAAAAAATCTAGCCTAAAACGATCGATACGTTACGTAAGTAATAAGCTGTTAAAACAAAAACTGAAGCAGAGAAGGAAAGCGGAAGTAGTATTTAACATCCATAAACACTCTCGTCGGAATAAGCGATGTAGAGAAAGAAGTCCTCGTCATGATGTTCCTGTAAAATAATAAAAACCAAGTTTCAAAATACAATTAAAATAAAATAATTAATTAGTGCTTTCACATAATACATTTCCTACAGCTAGTCCATTCCATCTCTTTTACTTCCCAGACAATGAGAGAATGCAATTTTTATTACCTGGTAAATTGATGACAAGGTTGCGCTTGTGGGAGGAATCTGATTGTTGACGAAAAAGAACAAAGCTTCTTCAGGTCGGAGGTGGATGCGTTTTCTAATCAAGAAGTAGAACTGGCCAACTGTTAAATCAGACGGGACCAAATACTTTTTCTTGTCCAAATCACCAATTCTTGCCTTTGGAGCTTTCTCCACAATTACCTAAATAAATAAAAAATGTAAAAAATTATTATATTACGTCATAGGGTCCTTTTACTGTCTACTTAAAATATTACCAAGAAAAAAACCATAATTTTTTTTAAAATATTATGAATGAACTTACGGGAATGCGATCGGGGTACTTATGACGAATCTTCTCCCCCTCAGACCTCCTCTTCTCAAATGGATAGTCTTCCTTATATTGGAACTTCATTTTTGCCTATATAAAAAATCCACACAAAAAATCCCAATAATTAAAATCTTACAATTTCTATATTTTCGTATTCGCCCAATCTTATACCAAACTCTTTAATTTTATATTTATTTTAACTAACCTGCTGTTGAACTTTTAAATTCAAGAGATTTCCTTTGTCTGTGGCTGGTGACGACTACGACTTGCACGAATACGACCTCTGCTGATCTGATTGCACAGCTGATTTACTCTGATCTAACCATTACAAAGCACAAAAATGAATTAAAACATTTCCCATCCAAAATCATAATAATCGTTTAAATTAAATTAAATATTTAACTATAAATTATTTAATCCTACTCACCAACTTGTTTATTGTCCAAAGGTCCCTATTAAAAACTCGATGTCTGATAAGAGAAATTGAATAGAGCTTGTTATTCTTCTTTTTTAGGTTTTCCTTCTCTGCCCCTTCTTCTTCCTTGCCTTGTTTGTTTGCTAACACAAGATGCGATATTACGTGCACCACCTCGAAAACGTATTTTCTGATGATGATGATGATGATGATTCACAAACATGACATGGATAGGGACTCAAACTAAAAATACATAGCCAGTACGGATAAAAACATACAAAGGGAGTCTCTCACTTTTTCAGTTTCACAACTTCTGCGTCGTAGCAGCAGCTGTACAACACAGATACAGTATTGTACTGTACTATAACAATTACGTAGACGCACTAGCTAAATGCGCAGCAGCTCATAGCTAATTTACAGTATTCATTTTTGGCAGCTCCGGGAAAGCGCTTAGCCGTCGCAGAATGACTACGGGATGTGTAAATTACTGTAAACTTATTAAAACAAAATTGGTGCTGATGATGATGACGATACTGAGGTGCTCCTATAAGTCATCCTTCCCATGTGTAGTTCAACGTAGGAGCGTATTACTACGTCATGTGATTTATGATACATATATAACGCTAGAAAAAGTATTTGCATACAGGCAAGCAATAATGCAATGAAATGAAGCTGCGTTTTCCGTTGTTGTTACTATGCAATAATATTTATATAGCATTTGTATGTACAAAATATAACATGGCCATTTCTCTAGCCAACCACCCACCCACCCATCATTTGTTTTGTGTTGATGCTTGGGTGTTGGGTAGAAAATGCATGCAATGCAAAAATGGACAATTCATAAATCCAAGCTTTGCAAAAATTGCCAGCGTCTACGTTTCAGTTGCAAGGTGCATTGCAAGGTGGCAAATAAATTTCAATAACTAAACCAATGCTGAATGGGATAAATCATAAATTGTAAATGTATTGTAGCTTCCTTCAAGTCAGAGTATATACTCAGTCAGTCAGTTAGCAAAAAAGTAAAATGTTTTGTTTTTTCATATGATGAATAGAAATTTGATAGTAGGAATTTTGGGATGAAAGCATTTTTATTAGGCGCATGGCATGAAGAAACCCAAAACGCTAATCAATATATGCACTGTTTACTATAAGAGCCAGAGCCATGTCACTATTACCTAAATAAAAATGCAGATGCTGCATATCAATGAATAATTCCATTGGATTTTTTAATCTTCATTCAGCAAAAAATGGCAAAATGTGTGAATCAAATCATGCGTTGCAAATCTCATCTTCGTAATGAATCATGCAACTCTGCGCTGAAGGATTCGATCAGGTCATCTTTTGTATTGCTCGATCGTATAATTTCTTTTAAATTACAATTACAAGAAAATATTTATCCATGTAAATACAAGGCTTGGGCAGTATATATTTATGTTGACTGGTTTGCTGCTACTGAGTTTGTTTTGTTTTCATTTATATTTCATGTATTCCTACGTCTTATCTTGCATCTTGAATTTGTTCATATGTTATTCTTGTAAATATGTTATGTTAACATATTTTTGGAAATGGCATAAAGCACAGCGAACCAAGCTCGTGACTTTGACTCATATGTAGTGGCAATGATATGATGATGCTGCGGAGGATTAAGTAGGTAAATACATGAAATGAAGATATGACTCATCTTGGACTGTTGGGAGTTCTGCTGAAATCCAACACGAAACGCTTTCATCCAAATCACTTTCGTAAAAGGTATGCATGTTAGTAAAATGGGGATGTTCGCTTTTTATGTCTAGCGATAGTGATTCCGATTCCGCAAAGGAATTTTTTAATGGTTCGTAAATGGAATTGTCTGTTTGCATGAGATATGAGAAAACTGTTAAGGAATTTAGCAGGACAACGTACTCTCTTATCATGAGCTCTTCCTACGTGCCCCCAAAAATGTCAATTGAGATTTCACGATACAAATTCTTGCAAATTACTAAAATACACAATGCATGCTAAATAGCACAATTGGCTCCATGACATAATGACATATAGCTAGACGCGAGGTGTTTCGTTCAAGGTCTCACAGCTTTGCAGTTCTTTGCTTTGCTGCGGTTCAAAAGTCGAGTCCACGTTCTTTGTCTAACATTTTGGCATTTTTCGCTTCAAAAAATCTCTCCTGGAAATTTTTAGATTCAAAAGTCCTGTCTTCAGTTTTTTTTGTAAGAAAAATTGCAGCAGTAAGCTATACGTCGCAAATCATGCTAACCATTTGTATGGAATCAGGAAATATGAGTTTTCAGCAATCAACTTTTATCCCATTTGAAAAGGTTTATTTTTATGTTTGGTAAACAATAAACATGAATAAAACATTCAGCTAAGCGTCTGCACTGCAGACTCTGCAGTGTCATTCTCATTCTCATTATTATGGGGAATTCATACAACTTTCTCTTGTCAACGAGAGGAAACTGGATGGACCCTAAGTCCAGATTCATCTTTCTTTGTATGTATGTAATTCAAAGTTGAGGGTTTGTGAAAAAATGCAATGCAAATATACAGCAAAAATTAAATGAAATTACCAAATATGCTGACCTATATCGATAATTATTATTAAGAAATATTAACCTCCTCAAACAATCAGATAAATAAACTTTCTCCACCCATCCGAGATATGCAGCATGCAACTTCATGCTATTTTGCCCGTGCAGAGAAACATGCTGCTGGACTGCTGTTGGATGGGTGGCATCTCAGTATGCCCTGTTTTGAGGTTTTGTTGTTGTTTTGTTTTGCTGCTGCTCTCTTCTCTTGTGTAGTTGAATGACATAATGCATATAATTGCGCGGTGAGAAAATTTGCAAAACTAAATTATGGTTATCTGGTTAATTGGTTATCAAATAGCATAGAAATATATAACGTTATTTGCAATTTGCAACTACTGCTACATACGAATGACTAATGAGAATGACTAAGTAGCAGACAAGGAGGATTAGAAAATCCGAAGTTTTTCTGTGCCTACTTTATTAACATTCTAGAGTCAATAGTGGAAGCATTTATTGTGACACTTTTTCCACTTCCGGTTAGTTTGCGAGACCATATTTGTCAATGCTCAGAAGTGGTCAGCTGTGCATTCATAAATCTGCATAAAGGGCAAGAAACAAAGACGCCCAACAAAAATGGCGCCTGCGCCTATCAGTTCCCTGAAGGAAGACAGTGACACAAAGATAACTTGCGCAGAAGACGAGGAATACAAAGACAAAGGACTCAATGGAAGAGTTGCACTTGAGGAGATTCCATTAAAGAAGGTGGGAAGTGTGGTCTATAATAATGGGGAGTCGGATAAAATTATCCGCACCTTTATTACAGGTATAGTTAGATAGCAGTTTTTTACATATTATATGATAGCAATTTAAATAAACCATCGTTCATTTTGATGCAGGTTGCAGCTGCGTTGAGTCCATGAAAAAGATGTGGACAAGTCTACAACTTATGGAAGACTCCACGACTCGAGCACCGGAAGATGAGGTGGATGGGAGGCCTGAAGTGATCAGAAGTGCCTCCATTAGTTTGGGCGGACCACATCATCATATTGACGGAGTTGATCACGTGGCATCCACAACAGAACTTTTAGCCACATTGAAATCACGACAAACTATTCCGAACAAAGATGTCCAAAAGGAGGCTTCCATCCTACGGAAATATTGGGATTACCTTGTTCAGAAGTAAGGACGTTTGCATAGAAATGTTAATGGTTCGGACTTGTATACATATGCCATGCTGACGAAATGCTAAAAATGGTATTTATCTTTAAATATTTTAGACTTCCAAACGAAAACACCTTACTACTTTGTCGCGCAATAGAGAAAAAACCACTAATTTTGGACCCGTTCTTGGAAATGCTAAGCGGAAGAATTTACTTTGTTCCTCCGTCAGGAAAGCCTAGTGAAGGCATGGAAGATGAAACTACAATTCACATGGACTTAAAGTATTCACATACTTGATTTCAATACTCTTTTTTTAAAGGACTCTCTGTAAGACATTAAAATATAAAAATAATTTGTAGGGATTTGCTGGAGTGCCCAGGTGACCTACCCAACGAATTTCGCGAAGCCCAAGTGTTGGTCCATTTAGTTGAAGGGATTGAAGATATGGATGTTAAAGATAGGATTTTAGCACACCCGCTAATAACGACATTTGCAACATTGAAATACCAAAAATACCAGTTTGTTTCAATTATGTTGCTAGTTTATCATGTAAGTATTTCTTATATTAACATAACTTCAAAAGTAGTGTAACTTTTACTGATGGTAGTTTTGTGCAACCTTTTTAACGACAATTTTTATATACTTCCAGCTCCTATTTGCAATTTTATTTACAAACTACGCATTCCATGTTTTTCTTGGAGAGCATCCCGTGGAAGAAATTATATCCGCAAGCATGACCAGTTATTTTAACAAATTCTCCAGTGTGATCTTAACTTTAATGGCTGTTCTGTCTTCAGTTAAAACTCTTACCACGTTTGTTGCTTCCGGCCTTCAGTTTGATATTACCACTACTCGAAGGATCGGAGAGATATTTTGCGCGTTTGTTGCGTTCTTCATGTGCTTACTGCCAATTTTGGGTTATCCATTTCCTTTCGCCCGTCAGTCTGTGAACAAGGATATAACAGCGGTATTTGTATAATTTAATCGTAACATGATTTTAAAATTTTGAAAAATCTAATGGATCAGAAATTAATATAATGATAAATCTAATTCGTATAGTTTGGTGTTATGTCCAGTTGGCTTATTTTACTGTCGTATTTGACAAAGTTTAATCAAACTGCAGTTTATGTTCAAACATTCTTTCAGGTATGCCTAATTATATTTAACAATCAAACGCATGGTGTACATTTTTGATCAATGTTTTTGTTTCTTTATGCAACTTTTGTTTCGAACGTTTATAGATTGTCAAAAACTACATTCAATTTTTGTGGATGGTCGCAATTTGCCAATTGATAGCGTTATCGGCTTCATATTCTCTAATATTTCATAGGGTAAATTTATCTCTTTTTAATACACATTAGTTCTATTAAGTAATATTTTGCATTTGCCTGTTGTAATAATCTAAAATAGCTACAAAATTCATAGATAGTTCAAAATTAATTGACTTGTAGAGCGAAGCAGGATATGGGCTAAGTGGAAACTTATCCCGATCTTTCATTCGAGTATTGACAGGAAGGATGAACTATGACGATTTCACTGGAGAGAAAGAAACTTTTGAAAATCCTCTATCTGTATTCAACTATTTTTGTCTATTTTTTATTTTATCAACAGTGATGATGGCCATGATAATTGGCCTAGCACAAAATGGTTTACAAGTAAGGAAGACGTATCTTTAAAATAGAAAATAAATTATTAAAGAATTTTTAAATAATATCTTTTCATCTGAACAATTGTATATCTCCTGTATTAAATTTTTTAGGACACGCGATCAGCATCAGCAGTGAACGTCCTATGCCAAGTCGTCAAAGACATATCGGAACTTGAATGGATAGTCTTCAGATTAACTTCGATTGTTCCTCGACGATTGCAGCAGTGGCTGGTAACGAAAATTTCCATTAAGGGTTTTCTTCTAAAGAGTACTGTTCTTGTAATTCGACCTCACGATCAACGGGATAACAAAATACCAGCATCTTTAAAAAAATCTATTTATACCCATTTAATCGATAGAAGGGCGACTTGTCATAATAGCGGTCCTAGTCATAGTTAATGTCCATGATCATGGTTTGAAATAGATGTAGTTAATTTATAATAGATATTTATATAAATACACATAAACACAAATACTTACTTTTTACTTATTAGTACTTACCAAACGGTAATTAATTATGATTTGTTATATTTGACGCGATACAATATATAACTCTATAATCTGATGTGTTCCCCAAAAAGTTTAGATCTCCGGATACTTAAATATAAATGACATTTAATTTATTACCTATTCACTTCTTGTGTTCAAGCGTATAGTGTCCTTTCTAGCCACTCATCTAGTGAAAAATAATCTTTTCAACATCAGCAATTGTTTCTTTAAAAATCTCGACCGTAGCTTTTAGTTTCAATGCAGAACTTAAAGTCATCAAAGGCTAAGTACTATTCCTATTTTCCTATTTCCATATCGTAAGACAAGCACTCGGTTATCCTGCAAAATTTAAAGCCTGTCTAAGCTCTGTTGCACTCAAGGACCCTGATTTATCCTCATCAAATAGATAAAACACATCAAATCCTAACTTTCCTGACCTGTCTGCATCCATCATTGCAATCATAGATCTGCAAATATCTTTGGAAAAACCGTTAAACCAAAAGAGTTTATAATGATAAAATGATATAATAATATTTATCATTATAACCTCTTTTGTTAAACCCATGTAACTCCAATTTAAACGTGGCGTCCAACAAGTGATCGTGATCAGTGAGATCAGAACACAAGAGCGTCGACTATCACGTAAGAAATGATTTTATGCTAGAAAAATATTTTCAAGCTTATTCATCCTTACTAAACGCCATATAATAACTTAAAACTGCATTTCCATCTTTCACAGATTTCAGACTTCCTTACTGGAAATTTCCTGTAGGAGCAACACCATAGGTGTTCATGAAATTGCCTTGTTGCTCACCAAACTCTGGAGAATGCTTAAAAGAATACGGAGAATCCAGCAGCCTTTGCAGAAATTGAATTTGACAGGATTCTTTTGAAGGAATAATACCTTTAATTCCGCTTTTGTTTTACTTGTAAAATTGAGAAATATTAAATGAGCATGTTTAGAAGTAAAAAATGGTATTTTGACTAAATCTTTTTTACTGTAAACAATAATCATCCACAACAATTCGGTGAGATATACATTGGAGTAAAAGATTTATTTCGACTTTTCCAATTTACTTTGTGATAACAGTTATATTTTTTCCTACAAAATGTGGTTAAACATTAAAAATTTAAAATTTTGTCTACAAACTTGCTTATCATCGAGTTATCATCATGATACAAGCATGTATAAATTGCAGCTTAAAGTTTGGACTTGCTGTTTGCACACGGAAGGGAGGGCACGTAAGGAGCACTGGAAGGATACAGACCTTGCATCCGTTTCCAGCTTACCACGTCGTCGACAATTACCTGCAAAATGATCACATAGTAGATTAAAAACTTTCATACGTATCTACGTATTCCATACTTTTAGTTTAATATCATGTTGCCCATATAGAAAACATCGCATAAACCCTAAGGGAACGAAAATATGCGCATTCATTTACCTGATCACTGCTTGGTGTAAATTTCTCATCCTTTAGACCAGCGCCACCTTCAGCCATTGAGACAACATGGATACTCAACTGCTTCTTTTTGTTGGAGGAAGATCCGATGGTTAACTTTACAGAAAGTAAAAAATTTGTATATAAAGTTCATATATACAATTATGAATGTACCTATGTGTTCCAATTAGCAAAAAGTTATATTTCCAAAGTCACTCTTTACCGCATAAAAATCCTGAATTTCTTTCAGCGTGAGCGTATCGAGTTCAGCTAACTCAACAGCCTGTCTCTCAAAATTGAACTGTTGTAGAATAATCTCAGTCCATAGAAGGTTAGCTCTGTCAATCATTTTCTTTGGTTTTTCGGATTTTTCAACAAATACTGCAGTTTTATGCTGAACAAACTCTTCTTCAGTCATTTTTGTGAGAATTTCCTGCATAAAGTACAAAATTGGCAAAATTATCAAATTGATGTTGTATTGTATAGTATAGGAACGGTCAGCAAGATTTAAATGGTA
>JAQGAH010000521.1:0-34592 GCA_034696885.1 Lepidocyrtus paradoxus | reverse complement strand
TTGGGTAGGTAATATATTGTTTTCATATCCATCTTTTCAAATCCCTAATCAAAATATGAATTTGGCTGCTCTTTGCTGAACTCCATCGCCCTGGCGTTAGAGTATACCAAAGAGCAGCCACTTAGTGGCTGCTCTTTGGTATACTCCGCCCAAAAAAAATAATGTAATAAACATTAGGTGTATAATTAAATCAGAGGTCACATTTATGACGGTGTTAACAAGTAATCATTCTTTTAATTATTCGTTAGGTGGTGGAGCTCTGCTATTAAGTGCGATATGCGCCCCATTCGTTTCCCCAGCCCTTCGTCGGGTTTGCTTACCTTACGTGCCTGCGACAACGGAGCAAGTAGAAAATATTTTTATCGGCCTTCGAGGAAGAACCGGAAGTTTAATTGATTTGGGAAGTGGCGATGGAAGAATAGTGAGTATCATGAGTATATTATTAATAGTGCTCATGGATAGTGCTTAAATTAATTACTATTCCGGTTGTATTAAATTGTTTGCTTCTGTTGGTCCATTTGTAGGTAATTGAAGCAGCCAAACGAGGATTTAAAGGCACCGGTATAGAATTGAATCCGTGGCTAGTTTTGTTCTCAAAATTTAGCGCAATTAGACATGGCGTTTCCTCCAACGCCAGCTTTCAAAGGAAGGACATTTTCAAAACATCTCTCAAGCCTTATGATAATGTAGTCATTTTCGGTGTGGATTCTATGGTTAGTTAAATTCTATTATGCAAATTAAAATTAGTTGTGCCATGGCGTAATGGAAATTTGAAAAAAAAAAACCGATAAAGATAACAAAACTAATCCCGAACTACATATTATGATTACATGATATTCATTCAACGATTAGATGGAGGAAATTAAGACAAAATGTGACAGGGAAATGCGCTCAGGAAGTTCCGTTGCAGCTTGTAGATTTTCACTCCCAGAAAAGAAGCCTGACCGTGTTGTAGGGGAAGGAATAAATACCGTTTGGATTTACGTAAACAAATGATGCGAGCATGTCGCTGAAAATTCTATTTGTGTTTACTAAATTGGGTTTTAGTGTCTCAATCAATCTGTTTGTGCGAAATTCAGTTATGATTCTAGTGTCTAGTATGAAATATTGTACTTTATGATGTAGTATTAAATCGATAGTCGAATATTATTGATTTTTGATTTTATTTTTTATAATTAAATACAATTTAACGTAACAATAAACTATTACGGATAAACAGTTTACTCAGTGTATAAAGAATGACTATTTTGTCACTAGATTTTACTGCTATTTACCGGGAAGCTTCTCTTCACTGGTTTGCGAAATTGATTTTAGTTTCTGCTCTAAATACTGTACTCTCCTAACTACTTTGTCACTATGTCCGAATTCGGTGTAGGGAACACTAACTACCACAAACCCCTCTGCCTCAAGCAATCTCACATTCAATGAACTTTGTCCAGTCCTATGCTTAAGTCCGAGGCACATTGCAGAATAGCCTTCAACAACGAATGCAACTTTCCGGCTGGATTTCGATGACTTTGAATCAGTATCATCTAAAGTAATAGGCATCATCTTATGATCCAGGAAACATTTAACGTCTGAAATTAGAGAGGATAAAAAATTAATACTTTTAATTATCGGCAATTTAACACTTTTAGCTGGATAGCAGTAATTTGTATCATTTACTGTATATGTAAATACCACTGACCTACAAACACTCCCGATGGCAACGAGCAGTTTAAGTCTAAATATTTTTGTGGTGGAAGAAATGTTGCTAAGGAGTCAATAACTAGTTTGGAAAGTTTTTCATCTGCACTAGTAACAAGGATTTCTGACCATTCCTTCACAGTTGCTTCAGATAGCAGCGGTCCTTTGTAATCCTTCCCGAGTTGCTGCGTTGCAAGAAAATTTAAATTTAACAATTTAATTTTCTGCCTTGTAGATTTGGGCCCAAGTTTCTCTGTAATCAAGTAAAATATTCACTTATTTAAATACAAAACATTGAGGATGCATCGATCAGTCTAATTTTTAGCCTTCTTAGTGTTAGTGTCAGACCATATTATTTATTACCTATGCTTTCTACAAACGATGGACTCAGCACAGAAGAAAGCATTTCATTGCTAAGTTGATCCAGCACAGCAAAGGCGTGGACAATATTAACCCACTCTGAAGGACTAGACACAGACGATTTGGTGAGTACTTCTTGAGCACTTTTGCAAAATATTGGTATGTTTTCTGATGTATGATCCAGGGTTGCAACAGCTTGCAACCAAGCTGCAAAGTCGAACACACGAAGTTTATTTAAGTTCTTCATTATCCAGTCATCGACGGCCAAAAGTATATCTGAAAACAACATGCAAGTTAGGATGATTATGAGCAACATGCTAACTGTAACTGAATAAACTGTAAGGTCAGTTCAAGCACAAATCTTACCTTTCTGCTTATATCGCATCTGGCCAAGGCTAGTCATCAGCGAGCTAATCAAAGCGACATTTTTGACGTGCAAGATTTCTTCGGATATATCCCCACAAAGTTTATTCATTAGTATCTATAATGCAGATAAAATGTAATAAAAATATCAAATGCCGAATATTAGGGTATTATTTGTAATATTACGTATATTTTATAATTGAATTACTAACCGGCTCGGCAAACGTGAGTTCATTTAGCGAATATATTAATTCAATTGCTTCTTTGGCATTACACTTGTAATCAGATTTGCTGTAATGAAAGGCCAATGCTCTTAATAACGGTGTAGGTCTTCGTTTTTTCGCTCCCAAAACAACAAATAACTAAAAATCACATAATTAGAATAATAAAGTATAATTAATTATTATTTCCGATGACTATTATATATATATATAGGAATTAATTACAGTATGAGTGATGCCGTACCTTCAATATTTCCAGAGGAGAGTACTGATGGGCAATATCTGCCGCCCGTTCTTCCACCTTGCTTTTCCGTTCATCGTCAAACACCTCAATAATTTGAAACAGGGATATGAAATCACTTCCAGTAATAGCCTCTATCCATCGTCGGTGTAAGACCTTAATTGCTGAATCTAATATGCTTTCATCTTTCTCTGGAAACGTGTGTCCTCTCTTGACATTGTCCCTCAAAATGCGGACAGATTTTGCAAGGAATTTTAGAGGACAGCGTCGCATCGACCAACTAAGTTCACGTTCCAGCAGTCTTGATACCTCAGCGGAATTTTCCAATCCAAGCTTTTGCAGACCCTTGAAAGCAAAATCCAAATGTGGAAATTTAAACCATTTCATACTAAAATAAAGATCACTTTCTTAATTATCAAAAATATTTCTTTGCACTGGAAAAATTAGCTTTCTGTGACAATTCTTACATTTAGAGCTTGAAGTAATGTGTGGGGATACTGGGAATGGTTGCCACGTTGAACTAGATTAAAAAGACGGATAAATCTTCTATCGGACCGTATGATTTCACAAGTCCCATCATCCCCTTTCATCTGCGCCATATTTCCCAGTCGAGCAATGATTGCACACGCATGCTTCAACGTTAATTGAAAATCAAATGCAGAAGTTAACTCCAACAATTGTTGTGGGGTATAAGTAGCCATTATCCTGGTGTCCATATTTGAGGTATCTGGTTGTGAAGTTGAGCCTGCTTCTTCGCTTCCTGAGATCGTGGATGGTGACATTGGCTCATCCGGTGTACTCAAGACGTCCTTAGCCCTCAAATTAAACTGCTTTGCATGAACCCGTGGAGTTGAAGATTCCTCCCCGGCATTTTCACTATTATTTACTGCGGCCACAGATGGTGACTTGGCTTCTCTAACTGGTTGAGCCGTCTTCTCCCACGATCTATGGTAACATCTTGATGGCGACAATGGTGCAATTAACAAGGAACGACTGTGTAGGACCCTGCTAACTGGCTTTACCAGTCGACTTCCACTAAATGAGCTCATCGACTTTCGGAGTAGGTTGTGAGAGAACAGTAAACTTCGTGATAGGGTTTCCCTCTGCATTGTTCCGCCGAAAGTATAAACACCTTGGGTAAAAATAATACCAAATTAAAGATATCTAAAGCCAGTTAACTTGATTAAAACTATAGATATAACAAACCAATACATTCTGTCATAAATTAACCTACCTACTTATTTATAGAGACTATATAATCCGGGATGGAAACGGAAACCGAACCGCCAACTTTCCGAAATCTGAGTCTTGATAGTTAAAAGCCGGATTGACAAACAAAATGAAAATCAACTTCCAAACTCCGTCAAATCATGTTAACAATGATGTTCAAAACTTGAGGTCATCCTTGGCCCCTTCATCACCTTCACTTCAACTGCATCGGCTCGTAAAACCTACACACAAAACATTGAAAACATTAATTGACTATCCCACATATCAAGACACACTTACTAAGAACACCTTTTAATAATTAACGAACTCAACCAAGAAACCTCCAACTAACTCTGAGCTCAGATCACACAATCTTGTTTGACCAAAATATATAATTATTATTTAAAACCTGATAACTTACTTGTGAAGCATCTGGACAGTTGATGGAAGCAATTTCATTAACTATTTTGCTAAATCTCAGTAAAAATAGTGGTGGTTGTATTTCATATTTACTAATTTTGTGCTACATGCTTATTTCATATTTACAGCATCCATGTGATTGCTCTCTTGGCTCGGCACTTTGTACATATGTAAGTTTCATACACGGCTGCTGCTGCTGGTCTAGATTTAGCTACCCGCTCCGTGTGCTACCTTGCCCAGCTCATTGATAGAGAGCGTGTATATATGTCAGATATGTATGCAAGCGAATGCGATACAATAATGGAGCAAGATTTGACTATATTCACCATTTACTTATCTTTGGGGATAACAAGGGAATTATGCAAAAACATCACAAAGTTTGATGTATGAATTGCATATGTTTATGATTGAGTTTTTATCATAGAGCAACAAATAATTATTATCGCATTATCGTAATTTCATGAAAATATCGCTGTTATAGAAGTCACATTGCCTATTTGTCATGATATGAACAACTGTCTAGCGTCTCCATGAATATTATCCAAGTTTTGACAGATTTACTGTTTAAATCTTCGTTTTTTCTCCAGCCCTCTGAGGATTCGATTAAATTTAGATGTAATGATGATTGAAGGGGGTCTATGAGCGTTTCACAAAAAAAACAACAATTTGTTACAATAAAGTGCAGTTTATTTCGGATATTAGGTACGTATATCATAGTTTATTTTTATTAATTTTTATATTCGCAGTGAATTACAAAATGTTGATTTTACGTAGGGAAATATAAATGTATCAAGAGGATCATTGTGTATAACTAATTGCTCCATTCTTGTCAACTCGATCTAAATTTATTTGAGTAGTCAGTCATGTTGAAGCCAGAAAAATTCATTGTATATTTGACATTGAACGCACATCGTTAAAGGATGTTGTTCCATTGAGGGATTTTATGCACTTTTGAAGCATTTTTTTTTTGTATTATTCAACGGCGAATATGCTGCGTTTATGGTTTACAGTAGAACAATTTCACTTTTTCTCGTACACTCAACTTATCACTGATATTTTTTTCCAAGGGTATTAATTAACAATAACAATCATACCGAAAATAAAAACTCAAATAAGTATATGGCGTTTCAGGTTACATTCTGCAAAAATTAAAATGAAGCACATACATAATGGTTGCTTTAATCAAGGTTACATTTTATGAAAAATTCAAGAAATTGCACAAAAAGCTCATTCAATGTTTTGATAAAAAAAAGATTTTTTTTATCAATTAGGAATATGGAAATTTACAACAAGGAAGTGTAATACACATAAAGATTTTAAAAGCAAAACGGCGTATAATAATGTGAGAATAAGTCGTGGAAGAAACACTCATATATGATGAAATGCACTTTTTTCACAAATGATAAATTAAACAAAAGTAAAGCAAGAACTTTCGTTAATTAGTTACTCTATTTAATTACTTGCGCCGATTTTTTAGCTTTAACAAGAGCAGCAAGCTCTTTGTATCTGGCTATACACTCTTTTTTAGTTCTGCCCGGAACACACTCAGCAATTCTCTCCCATCGATCCCCAGCGGAGGCAGGGTACGTTTTCAATGCCTGCTCGAAAAGTTTCTGCTCTGCTGCAGTCCATGTTTTGGGAGCCTCCAGGCATGCAGCATCACCTCCTGGACCTGGGGAAAATTTACTCCTTACAGGTTCCCGACTATCTTCTCGCTTCGTTTCTTCGGACTCGACCACGGCGTTTGGATTTTTTATATTTCTTTCAAAAAGTTCGTATGCCTTCTGGTTTGCCTCTTCCTTCAAACTACTTTTTGAAAAATCTGATGAGTTCAAATCCTTGGCTTTTGCTAGTACCTCTTTAGCTGCTCTCTTCTTCCCATTGCTACTATGATAATGCTGATTGATAAAATTTGCGACTACTTCCCAACGCTGAATAGTCCCTGCAGGAAACAAGTTGACTGCTTTGATGAGTAACTGTAGTTCGTCGTGAGTCCATTGTTCCTCACTCTTTCCGGACCGGCGTCCCCCTCCATTCGCCGAGTTCTCGCTGTCCTTCTGAGCATCTTGTGCGGTTTTTGCTTTCTCATCCGATATCCTTTTAGCTACTTCTTGAACAACCTTTTCAAATTCTAATTTACCATCTTCAAAACTTAAACTGGCTAAGGACAGATTGAGTTTAGTGAGTTCATCAACTTGCAGTATTTCGCAGAGCTCCTCCAACGACGCCATATTTTCCACTGTGGTCTTCTCATCCTGGCTGTAATAGTTGTTGGTTTTACAGAGGGATCGAAAAGTTTTTCGCTCCTTCTTCAGAGCCTTTTTCTGGGCTTCTTTTATCTTTTTAGCAGCTTCTACCTTTTCTCTCTCTTCGGCTTGTTGTCGTTCCGTTTCCTCTCGAACCTTCCTTTCCTCTTCGAGTCTTACTTTCTCTAATTCATCTTTTTGATCTTGGGCAGCCTTTTGCTTTGCAAGTTTCTTCTCTGATTTTTCCCGACGACTCATTTCCTTGAACATGGCAATTCGCGGATCTAAGCTCCATGCTGCTTCTACTACTGCTCGAATTCTTGACATTTCCTCCTTCTTCAGCTTGGCTCGCTGAGCTTTATTTTGCTTCTCGATCCATCTTCGTTCCTCTCTACTTTGGCCCTTTTCCTTATCCTCCTCGTCTAAATAAGAGTATTCTCGCCAAGAGTCCAAATCAAACCAGAATTGGTAAAAGTCCTCTACTTGATTGCGAGTTGAGAATATGTTCCCAAGTAATGGAGCTGGTTGCTCAACGGACCATCTAGCGTTTAGTGCAAACCATTTCCCATATGCCTATACGAAGAGAGAAAAGAAAACATGATTAAATTGAAATATTGTTTCATGATTAGTAGCATTTGTGGAGTAGCATTATTAATGTTATATCACTCACAGAGAAAAATTCTTCCGGAGATTTTACTGATTTGGGTGGCGCATAGTCATCGAAATAACGGTCCACCGAGTCATATGCGCGTCGCTTAAAAGGAACAGCCAAAATTTCGTAGGCTTTTACTATACATGCAAAGTAATCTCCCTCCGGATTTATAGTTTCCCCAGCAGCCTGCCGCTTATCAGGATGGTGACGTAGAACCCTTAGCCTATCTATAATGAGCGTTGTTAATCAAACAATTCGAGTTAAGGTTTTACCAACAAATTTACACCAAGGATTGAAAATGGTAAAATATTCTCACAGTATCGTTTAATGTCATCTTCAGATGCGCGATGCCTTAAATGTCGTAATCCCATAACTTCATAATGATCCTGATCCTTCCAATCAACGGGATCCAGACTCTTCAGATAAAGTAGGTCCTTCTCCCCATCAATGTCCTGGTCAGGCTCCTGCTCTCTCTCCCACCTTTGGAGTCGCTGAGCGTGCTGTGACCTCATCCACGCAAGGGCAGTTTCCCCATAATGTGACATTGGGTTGAACATCACATCTTCAAATAAACAAGGAAAATTAATCACCTGCCTTTCAAAATGTTAACAATTAAACCTTATTAACAATTAACATATTTTTCAAATTCTAATCAGTATTCAGTATTAAAAACCCAAATCACTCACCATTAACATTTACCACGATGCTGGACCGATCTACCTCCGACACAAAAAGGACCTCCTCATTACTAAACCCATTTGTTTCCTGGACCTCCACATTTTTCTTCTGCTTCGACATTATTCCTCCTCCGTAAGCTCGAAAAGAAAACTAATTTTTGAAATCACCTCTCAACCTCCCACTTATCAACACTTTAATACACTGCCTCCACTCCCTACAGCACTTTTCACAGCAATTCTAATTAAAATATAACTATCCCGACCCCTTCTCTCAGTTGGCAATTAAAAATCCAAAACCAAAAATGCTATTCATGTTCCTCGTGCAGCAGCGTCACATAGCAATTACTTACCTCAATCAATAAATTCAATCTTAAAGCAACCTACGAATTCCGCGTCCCAATTAACTCGAGTAACAATTAGTCATAAACTCCAATAAAAATTCCGGATTGCAACAAGGACAAACAACACAAAGACTTCGACACCACCGCCACACATAGCCTCCACAATTGAAACAAAAGGGATAGCTTCAAAAACCTAAGTTTAGCCGCAAACACTGAACACGGCTTTCAACGTGAGTCGTTCAAATTTCGCCCTCAACTGAAGGAAGATGCATAGGCAAAGAGCCACCAGCATAATTATTGGTGAGGCTCAATCTGCATCATATAAATCATACAGTACAATCGTTACAGTCCTTCACATGTATGACTCTGATCTGGTCTCACAGTATTCCAGGTGGACAGGACGAGTTAAAGCAGATGATCTCACCCCGTTTCATGGAAAGAACTAGGACAAGGTTTCATAATACTGATCATGAAGATGCATGAAATGTTTCGGTTTCGTCACGATTTCATGTAGTTCACCTTGTTCCTACTGTCCATGTGATTGATTTTAATTTAGCTTATTGGCAATTTTTAACCTTCTGGTGATACTGTTACTAAATAACTAATTAATTAGCTTTAATTTTTAGGGAGGTGAGAGGGAGAAAGAGTTGACTATTTTTAACGATCGTTGAAAACTAGGAAGGTTGCAGCTCGGCTTTGTTTTTTTTAAGAAGGAGGAGAAGAGGAAGACAAATTAGTATTGATCATTGATAAGTTGCTTGGGTTAGTGGAGAAATTCGTATTAGTTGATATTTGGTAGGAAACGAGCGAATATCGAATATTACTACGATTTTGGTTATTTGGAGGAGGCAGGGAGTTGTGGAGGGTGATAAAACATCTGATATCTGACCGCAGGTAAGGTGATTTAAAAGCAAGCTGATATGTGTAAATATGTAATCATGTAATTATGAACTATGTGCAAACACTGGTCGTTGACTAATATGTTGAATACCGTTTTTGTGGTTTAGCTTCAAGAACAGTGAAAGAGAAAAATTGCCGTTTGTGAAAAAGTTTACGTTACAGGGCATCATAATGGCTGGAGCAGTTGGAAGGGTGAATTTGCTGAAGCTAGCGAAATGCCAGACATTTCCGGGAAGTTTTGCTGCTTCTGTGAAGCCATTTGGATATGGAGTCATGGGAGTTGACAATTCCCAGCAAGTTCGTCAGGTATCAAACGCCCATTTAAAGAAGGTTAGTTTAACTAAACACTATACGATACTTGTTTCGATATTACAATATTTAACTTATTCTGATTCTAATTGTAATTATGCGATTTGGTTTAGTCTTTACCAAAAGCAAAGTATGGAGGCCGACATACAGTAACGATGTTACCAGGTGGAGGAATTGGACCCGAGTTGATGGGCTATGTCAGGGAGGTTTTTCGGTATGCTGGTGTACCAGTTGACTTCGAGGAAGTACCCATAGATCCTAGCTCTGACAGCAATGAGGATCTGGAATATGCAATCACTTCCATTAGACGCAATGGTGCCGCACTGAAGGGTAACCACAAAATTTTATTAATCACGTTTGCTACTCAGGTAAACTTGAGGAAATTTCTGTGCTGATTATCTGACTTTCGTTTTATTAGGTAATATTGAGACTCGGAGTCTTAGTCCCAACGTAATGTCGCGAAATGTTGCTCTTCGAAATGAGCTGGATTTATTTGTGAATGTGCTCCACTGCACATCATTTGCTGGTGTTCAATCGCGTCATAAAGACATTGATATTGTGGTCGTGCGTCAAAATACGGAAGGAGAATATGCGATGATGGAGCATGAAGTAGGTTTGAATACAGAGCTATGCAAATTTAAATATCTACAGCTAAAAATATCTAGAACAAAACGTGTAATTGATTTTTTTTCAAATCCAACTAGAGTGTTCACGGTGTTGTGGAGTGTCTCAAAGTTGTAACCAGAGAAAACTCTGACCGTCTGGCAAGATTTTGTTTCGATTACGCCAAGCGACATGGTAGAAAGAAGGTGACTACCATTCACAAAGCCAATATTATGTAAGTTGTTTCCTGTTCAGGTGTAGTGTATTCTTAAATTTGTAATTCGTGTCTTAAGGGGTTAGTGCTTGGAGAATAGTTATTTATGTCTGACATATTTATTTTATTTTTAGGAAATCATCCGACGGTTTATTTTTGGAGGTTACTCGACAAGTATCCAAAGACTATCCAGATATTCAACATGATGACATGATTGTTGACAATTGCTGTATGCAACTGGTTTCCAATCCTCATCAATTCGATGTTATGATTATGCCCAATCTATATGGGACAATTGTGTCCAATGTAATTTGTGGGCTAATTGGCGGTGCTGGACTTCTTTCAGGACGAAACTATGGCCATGAGGTAAATAAGCAGATAATTTTTCATGCCACCAGAAATTGTCCGAGAACTTTCTAAAGTTTTTATAAGTTTAATAATTCATATTGCAAAGTATTGTAATTGCCTGTCTGTCACCTTTGTTTATTCAGTTTGCGGTATTTGAACCGGGTACAAGGAACACTGGGACAGCCATCGCTGGCAAAAATATTGCCAATCCCATATCAATGATGAATTCTGCTGCGGATCTTCTTCATCATCTTCAATTGGAAAATCATTCTGTCTGGTTGCGAGAGGCGATTGATAAAACCATTAACGTTGACAAGATTCATACTCCTGGTAAGTCAAAAATCTTTTAAAAATTGTGACTAACTATATCCCTACAGTATTTACTGTGTAAAATGCAAGTACATAAAACGAATAATAATGTAATTGTCTAGATCTCGGTGGACAAGCTACGAGTATGGATGTCGTGAAAAACATTATAACTTTTATGCAGGCTAAGACAAAGGTTGAGAATTGGTAACAAAGTAGCAAAACATAATTGCGTTTGTTTGACAATTCCCAATATAAAAATATCCCAATATTCAAACTTTACTAATCTATCCTAATACTAAACATAAAAACAAGTTAGTTATTCTAGTCATCTACCATTTTAAATAACGTGTATTCCGTTCCGGTAGATTTGATCCACCTCCATTATTTGTTATTTGATTTACATGTTTTCAGAGTTTTGCTTCCCTATTTTAAGTTGCCGAATTGAACGATTGGTGAAGTCGCGGTTTTCAACCTATTTTCCGATTCATAAATGTCTCTCTTCCTTCTCCAGATGGAGAGTGTGTAATTTTTGTTGTCAAATTATATATTTTATTTATTTTTTAGCTTAGAAAATTGACAGTTGCGTTTCACAATCCCCCAAATACTGAGTTAAAATATCTATTCAATCCTGCCAGCATGTGTGCTCTTGTTGTTCAGTTTGAGAATGTTTTAACGAAGAACATCCTTATGATAATTATAGTAATGCAATTGCAATTGGGTCCAATAGAGAGATTTTTAATGCTATATCCCTCCTAAAAAAATAAACTGACAAAATGTCATAGTATTACTGCACTGGACGGTCTAGTGTTAGTTCTAAGAAATCCATGTTGATTTTTGTTTGAATGCGTGATTTTTGAATAGTAAACTAGTCTAAATTAAAGAACAGTGTTGAAATAGATCAAGTCTTCCTTTTCCCAAAGTTTTGCATAGCCTTAATATCTATTTTGTCTTTTGTCGGTGGTAAATGCTATCTCTATGTAGCCGACAAAGTTTGAAATTTTGTAATTCAAAATCTATGATAGTATTGCCTAAACACCAGAATGATGAATCCAGTCCAGGAAAATTGTAAAATTTGACAAAGTTTATACCATTGCTTGATGATAATTTCCTTCATAGTGAAGATGTAGAATTTGAAGGTATGATTTAATTTTGTTTTTGTAGCTATATGATTAATTGCTTTTGTTGCCTCCCATGATGTTTCCATTTGCTTTTTATTATAACCTGACTCTTTTTGTACTCGGTACAGCAAAATATCCCTGGTTCCCCTTGTTAGTTCAGATTGTTGCATGACTCTTGCTTGTTACGGCAACTAGTAGCAGAATGTAACTTTATGACTTTCATACGGTCTCTTACATGCAGTGGAACGTAATTCAGATTGAAAATGTATTTAGTTATTTTAATTAAGTCTTGTCGTAAAAATTCCAGTCAGTTAAATTTTCTGGCAATTCAAGTTTTCAATACACTTAATTCCACATTTTCTTTGACATAAGTAATTTGTAAACTTAAAAAAAATCAGTTCAGATCATATCCCACTAACAAAAACAATTTCACCTAATAAGTAGATATGTTTAATTGGTAGGTTGCTTTCAAAAGGTAGTGTAGAGGCTTTGCATACTTTTATAGCAGTGCTATCAATGTCTAATTCTAATTTCAAACTTCCTTTTTAATCTTCTCCCTTTCCAGGCTTCTGTCATTTCAAAGGGGTTTCCAGATATTCTAAACTAATTAAGGATCCCGTCATCAGAGAATCGCTCATTGCCACCCTGCAAACTCGACACAGCTAAATTTTTGCATTCCCATTCTCGAAATCAACTTGTTCTGTGAACCTGAATTGCATTCCCAACTACAATTTTAGACAACGGAAGACGTATCTTTTTCTGTGGCCCTGAAAAATCCAAAGCATTCCCGACTTTATTGTGATTCAAAAATGTGTTAACTAAACTTCTCCAATCAGAGAGTGCTACTGGTAGCCAACAAAAATTAGATATGGAAATTGTATTTAAGATGAAATCTAAGCATGTCAACCTTGACGACAATGTAATCCGGTAATAAAGTAGACTTTAACTGAAAACAACAATCGTAAAGTTTTGTTTGCATTCATTCCTTAAATATCAAGCACTTATGCATGCTACAACGTCATAGTCAAACTGACAACACAATCCCAAACTTTTCAGAAGCAAATAGCTTTTATTCATAATCAACTCAAGTATAACTACAATTGCTAACTAAGCAGTACATAATATTAGGTATTTATTTATAAGTGGTTTATGCCATCTTTTATATACATTGAAGATTTCTTAAAAACACAATTTTACTTTCAAAGTTTTGTCTCGCAGATATATCTATTTAGGCAATATGTATTATTTTTATTGTTAAATAGTCGTTTGTACATAATAGTTCATACTTGTCAATATAGTCATATCAGCTTCATACTTAATAGAGGGTTTTCGCCAGTAGAAGCAAATAATGAAGTTTGTGTGAAGAAAGCATAATTCGACAGTTCATGTTGATACATATTTGTATATACATAAACAAAACGCGAGATAGAAAAGTAGATTTTTAGTGAACATCAAGTGGGAAGTTGAAATTTAAAAAAAACCTTTGGTGAATATTTGATTACCTTGTATAATTATAGCATTATAGCATATGATAAGGTCAAAGAAAGGATCTGTCAATTTTTGCATGTATAACTACAAAAACAACTAGTCACGAGTAAATTCAATAGTAAGATGAAAGAAATTAAACTAACTCATAGATAGTGTTTGAATACATAGATGAAGTGTATATGCAATTCTACAGAATTGCATGTATTTGTATGAGCATATAAGCCCTAAAAATAATCACCATTATTTAAAATTTATGGTAGATATCGGATTGATATCCTCTGCCTCTGCGACGCCTCACCAAAGGTCAAGTAGATAAATCTATAGGCTGAAATTAATCAGTCCTTCCTCGCTTTGCCGACACGTTGGGTGAGAATGTCACAGTCCTTTTAAGAGCCCCACCTTTCGGGGCTGAGAAGTTGGGAACGGCTGATTCTGCGAAAACAAAATGACGTTCTCAATTAATGTTACAATAAAATGTCAGAATTAATTATTTTAAAATTTAAAAAAATGATAAAAATAAATAAAAATAGGCAGTAAAAGTTTAAATAATTCCCAATCTGCCACAAACTTTTTGTTAATGACTCGGTAAAAAAAAGGTACCAAAATGACCGAAGTGATGTCCTGAATACGAATTTGAATTTTTTTTGTAAATAAAATTTTACATCATTTAGAAGTTGTAGCGGAAAAAGTTGAAATTCTGCAAAATTCGCGAAAGAATAAAAGTGCAGAAGAAAGCAAGATTGGTATTCACGACAGCAGTGCGGTGATTTTGGAACCACTTTTGGCTGAATCCGTGACAAAAAGTTTGTGGTGGACCTTATTAAACTTCCACTACCTTTGTAATGGTTAATTAGTACCGGAGTATATTTGAAAAGCTACTTCTAGCGGAGGTAAGAAAAGTTTCGCTTGCTACCTTGAAGCCATCGGACCTGCGTTGCAGGTCCGTAGCCTTTATCATTTTTGGCTGCAATACGGAATATAATGGCAGGCTTGGAAGTTGTATCCACCAAAGCTTGGCTAAGTGACCCGGTTGGCACATTACACTGATTAGATGGACCACAGTACACTCTAACGAAAGACATGTTCGATATCCCTGGCTTTGGTTCCTAAAATTGTAAAATTATAACAAAAGTTACATAATGTTCCACAAAAACAAAATAGAATATGAAAATATGCTAAAATATTCTGCACTTACTGGAGCATTGGCTGGCGGCTTTACGGCTAGATACACGGAATACTCCAAAATATCACCAGGAGTGTTAAGTGGAGGTTCCCAAGCAATAGTTGCGCCATCAGCGGATTTCGAGATTTTGATAGAGCTGGGAGCACCAGGGAAACCTGGTAGGCAAGTTTTAAAGGCCGCAACCTACAAATAGGATTTAATTGGATGGTTCAATAAAATTATCAATACATTTTTATTTTTAAAATCAATAGTTAATAATGTTGAAGGATGAGCCATGGGTCTTACCTCTCCCCAAGGTCCCCTGCCACAAGAATTAATCGCAGCGACCCGGAACTTGTAAGCTGTTGCTGGCTTCAGTTCCACCTTCTTTTTAATGAACTCCAAATCCTTATCAACTGGGATATCAGGTTCAAGCTTGGACAACTTTTCATTAGTAGTAAAGTAACATCTCACTATCGAGCTCGTATTTTTGGTATGGAGCACATCCATCCAATTCTCTACCTTTTCTTGTACTGCTGGAGGCCCTTGATTTGTTCCATTCGTTGCTGCAGTAGGTTCTGGAGCAGGAGGTGCTGGTCTTTGGGGGCTTTGACTCCCCAAAAGCATATCCGTTGGTGGTTGCCCTGTCAATAAAGAACTATTAGGAGGGGGAAGTCTAGGAGCAACTGGTTGTTGTTGCCCTAGTGGTAGTGGTGCGGCAACGGAAACAGGCATTGAAGCCGGATGTAAAGGGCCTGGGGATGAAATACTTGGAGCGGAAGATTGGACTACCATTGGTACAGCAGGTCGTACAGGAAGTGATTGGGGTAACGTAGAGGAAGGTCCCGAATTTAGGTTATGAACTGGCTGGGGAGAAGAAATGGTCGCAGAAAGTGTGGTCGGAACGGAGAATGAAGGCCGTAACGACGTCGTAACTACTGGCGCTGATGTTACATTAATGGGTGGCGGAATCTGTTGTTGAACTGCTGGTTGTTGCAATGTGATAGCAACTGGTGTGGGTGGGGGTGCGTCTAGAGTGATGGACTGTTGAGAAACAATGGATTGGGAGTTGGGTGGCTGAGAAATAAACTGAACTGATACTGTTTGTGGTAGTCCCTGCGAAACAGTGACGGCTGGCTGCTGAGGAATCGACTGATCTTGAGATGCTGCTAATGGGGATATCACCAAACCTTGCTCATTCTTTACATCCTCAGGCTTGAGTGCCTGGAGGGGGAGGTGTAATTCAAATGTGGTTGGGTTACTTAATGGTTCGCTTGTGTCCATTGGGACATCACCACTTGCCCCTAAGTTCAAGATGGGAGGAGGTTCAGGGTTTACAATACTACTTTCTGTAACGGCAATTGGTTGGGTATTCATCTTGCTATCAAGATTATCAATGGGGGGCTGCGGTGCAAGCGAAATGGAAGCTTCAATATTTGAATTGGAAGAAACGTTTTGCTGTTCTGTGTTCATATTTTCTAATTTCACAACAGTGTTGGAAGAGTCAGCCGCTGGAGTTTCTGCCCCCGTTAAATTTTCAGTTACTGAATCTAGCTTTACCTCATTGGATGGTACGGCGGAAGTTGTGCTGTCCGCTGGCTGCTGTTCAACTTGGGCTGTATCCATCTGTGTCACCTGCTGCGGCTGTTCATCGGTACTAGCCTGGGTTTCTGGGGTACTTTGAGACTCTTGAGTAGTGGATTGAACACTATCATCTCCATCCCCTTCTGCTCCTCCTTTTAAGCCAATATTCAGATAATTCTTCCAAGAATATTTCGTTTGAAAGCTGTAAATTGGAATAGTGAAGTCCTTTGGAGGGTCCAATACACATTCGGATTGCTCAAGTCCACCACCTTTCAATTTCATCCATGATGATCTCGTAAAGTCAAAAGATGTCCAAGGCCCATATATACTTCCACCTTTAAGCCCTCCTTCCCCATCCATACTTAATCCATTTTGTTGATCCCCTCCAGACATCATCTGTAGTTGATCACCCCCTCCACCACCCGCTGACATTTCAACAAGACCTTCTGCAGCAACCCCAACGACACTGTCCCCCATAGTGGTAGTTGTGGTATCTTGAAGAACACCACCGACAGACAATCTCAATGGATTGGAGGTCGGAATTGTTGTTTTTTGACCGGAGCCAACCATGACGAACTTTGGTTTATTAGGATCTTGATTTGAGGACTGAATAAGTGGGGCACCTGAATTCGAAAGAATTGCCAACTTCTGCCCACCCGCCATCTGCAGTGTGACCTGTTTTCCTCCAATGCTGATTTGCTGTTGGCCACCAGCTTGTAATAAACCAGGTGGTAACGTTACTATCTGGCCACCGGATGTAATGTACTGTGTTGGCTTGGAGGTTGCCAAAGTTACAGTTTTCGGCGCAGACGATGTCTGCATTCCGCCAGGTGTTAAGATTTTAACTGACTGTCCTGCCGTCGGTGGTCCACTTCCTGATGGCATGACGATCATTTTCACCCCCTGCGATGATCCACCAGCTGTAGCGACACTTGTTGGAATAGTAATTGTTTGACCTCCGGCCATGGAGTTTGCTGCCAGTCCTTGAATACTCCGAATTGCTGATGCTTGCGTAACCACGACATATTGGGGTGTTTGAGGTCGGCTTGACATGGTCGTAGAAGGTTTTGAAATAATATACGTAGGTCGGGGAGAATTGACCGTTGACCCTTGGCTAGAAAGGCTTAGGATTGACGGGGTTGAAGAGATTATATTCGGTTTACTTACGGTGGGAAGGCCACCACCAGGAGAGGCAACCCATTTAATTATATTCGCTGTTTTTTGCGGTGATCCCTGTATGGATGATGCAGACACTACATTGGTTGTGGTGACGGTGCCAGGTTTACCTTGCATTACTTTCGAACCTTGAAAATTTGCAAGCGCCATCCCTTGACTCGTCTTTACCACTGTGTAAATCTGATTACCACCTCCTGGCCCTCCAGGATTTTTTACGATGATCTGCTTGACATCTGACGGTTTCCCAGATGTTGTGACCGGGGAACTTATTCGGACGCCCGGAGGTAGTATACCACTCATATTCGCCATTTTAACTTGAGAATATACTTGTTGTCCAGGAGACTGTTGGACAACTTTAACCGTTGGAGCTGGTGTTTGGATTTTCTGTGTGGCAGCAGCCGCTGCAGCCAATGCATTCATTCCACTCATTTGTACAGCGGTAGCTTCAGAACTACTTGTAGTTAATACTTGTCCACCTGAAGTCGTTTTCAAAACAGCACCAGGTGGAAGGCTTGTGACAACGGTCCCTTGAGTTCGAGGTGAAGATCCTTGGACAGGAGTTCGAAGTCGGAGAACTCCCCTTCCTGCATTCAACTGTGAAGAGGAAGTTACTGGGGTGGGTGGCCGTGCTACAGTTTTCGATGCAAGGAGAGAGCTGGCCGTGCCAGCCACATTGGCAGGCAGTGTATATAAACTGGAAGCTGTTGGGAGAACTGCTGGACTATTGGATACAGCGGAAGTTACAGCTGATGACTGTTCTGGGATAGACATTTTCGACAAAGGTGCAAGGGAAGGCATTGATAGTGTATTGACAGATGTTGAGGCTGGCATTTCTCCTAAATGTTGTTGTTGCTGTTGTTGAGAAGTTGAGACAGGGAGCTGGACTTGATGTGAATTTACGACTGTGGGGACTCCACCCATCGTTGTCATGGCTGCGGCAGCAGTGGTAAGCATTTGTGCTTGTGACATATTAATGGGTGGTGGCGCATTTGACACCTTAATTGGGGGTAGCGGCTCTTCTTTGATTGGTACAGGCACAACTGACTTTGCAGGTTTTGATGTTGGAACTGGGGTCATTATTGGAGGAGTAGGTGCATATCCTGGTGTCAATGGCTGTGGAGGCTGAGCGGAACTTGCTTCCGGTTGGAATATTGGATCCGATGGAACATCGTAAGCAACACATTGGAGAATGTAGCTATTAGCTCCAGCAGTGGGATTCCAACCAACTTCAAGCCAATTAGTGCCTGCTCGTAGTAACTGAACCTTTCCTGGATCATCAGGTTTCTGAACCTCCAACTGCCACAAGTCTTTACAACAGACTTGGTTGTTCCACGCTTTTCTGTAGCCATCCCGTCCGGACCAGATGTAGATCTTTGTGTTGACAACTACTGCAGAGTGGCCTGCCCGAGGGCGAGGTACCTTCTCATCAAGTATGTCTTGATGTAAATTTTCCCAAGATAAAGTAGCCACATTTAAACAGGCCAGAGAATTCGTACACTTCCACTCCTTCTCACTTGTCTTTAGTTCTTCCACAAGCATCGGGACCCATCCACCAAACACGTACATTTTATCTCCAACTAGTGTCGCCGTATGGAGGGAGCGTGGTGATGGGGTGGCCCCTGACACTTCCGGTTTACACCACATCAGAGTGTCCACGTCCAACATGTATAAATCTCCAAGACGACAACCACTCATCCCTCCATATACAATTAACTTACTAAAACGATTATCCTTCGATACAAAGGCAACAGCGGAGTGACTTTCACGAGGGCCTGGAGGATTCCCAAACGTAACTGGGACATCCCATATCCCTTGCTCATTGTTTAATCTCGCTTGGAGAACATACATATCGTTCATGTATCGGGGTATATTAATCTTTAAATCTTCACTGTCATTAGCCAACCCTCCGAAAAGATAGACTTGATCACGTATTACCGTGAAACTGTGACCTAGCCTCGCACAAGGAGGTAGACAATTACGTGGCCCTTTGGGCTTCAGTTTTTTCCACTCCCACTTGGGAATATTGAGCTCGTACAAGTCGTTAGAGTAACGGCCATACTCAGTCATTCCCCCGAACATCAACATCCGGCACCCATCTAATACCATTCCAAAGGCCGCACATCCTGGTGGGATCTCTCCCTTCACCGAAGGCTGGAACCATTCATTCGTCGATATATCGAATACGTGGAGATCTTCCACGATCCCTTCATTCCCACCCCCAAATACTAACATCATATTCCCATATGCAATCGCCCGATGACCATGTCGCGGCCTGGGCTGTACGGATTGACTCGTTAACGCATCATTAACTCGAGTCCATTTTACACTAAATGCCTCCCCAATCCTTCCCTGAGAGTCAAAATGAGATAGAGGCGCTGGAGGAGGGGTAAAATACATCGCTGTCCCTACCCCCGGAGGAGGTGTACTGGAGAAAGTAGAATCCGCGGCAACAGTGCCAGCGGAAGGGGAGGAAAGGAGACTTACGTCTCCCGTGGAGTTCATCTTGAGTGTGTTAAGTAAACTGGGGTTGATAACCTTAACTATTTGAGCTCATCCCTTAAAATAACATTAACAACAATCAGAAATAAAATGTTCAGAAAGGTCGTTCCCAGCGTTTTACTGTTTACTGAACTGGATTGATGTCTTCAAAATAACTTTCATCTGGGCTGCGGATGGCTTATCCTTCTGTAACTAATAAATTAAAGACAAGACTGTTGAATAATTAAGTTATTATTACTAACCAACCAATAAAATACATTGTTTTTCCTTGACCAACCTTTTAATTTCCGGGATTGATCACTAAATTATCCTGTGAATCTTAATTATCCCGTACTAGAGTACAAAAATGTTTAACCTCGTGATTATTTAACTTAACACTGATCAAGATGAACAATCCACATAAATGATAAATTGGAAGAGACCAGAAAAAGAGGATATATTTATTTTCGTTTATTTTTCCCCTTGAATGTTGAAATGTAAATGCATTTATGTGCTATGGGGACGCATGTAGAGGAAATTAATGAAAAAAAATGCGCTTTCATGCACTCTTCCCATCTCATTAATGTTGCTCTCCTTCGTACCTCCTCTCCCCCTTGTAACATGGGGAAAGACAGGCATATTGTCCATCTTTAAGAAAAGGTTTTTCCCAGTTGAATGCCGCGCTGTCTAGACTGCTCAGGATTGGATGGATGATCATCTGTAGTAAACACAGGGAATACGGCGACGCTACGGCTGCTATTTCCAAGAAAATGCTTGTGCTATACCATCTAGTGCTCCAATTTGAGTTGTGGTAGATATAGAGCACCAATCAACTGAAGGGGAGGAATCGTCGGGTGAAAGCATAGTTCATAGTAGTTATGTGGACGAGGTGGAAGGAGGGACCTGAATTTGGGTGTTGTATGCAGGTCCCCGATGATGGTGATGAAACGGTGGAACGAATTGTCTGAACGAACTAGTTCTTCTAAGTCTTCGCGAGAGTGCAGGCATTGTAACATTGCGACAAACGCACGAACACTGAAAATGTCTGCAGAAACGTGGTTGTTTTGCGGAACCCGTGAAAGGAAATTTCGACTGCTCTACTTTCAACTTTCATAATTTCATGAATGAGCTAAAGCTGAACTGTGCCCAGTTGCAGCTGGCCAAAAATGCGTTCTGGAGGAATGTAAATACTTGCACACTAGAATATTGACAGAAACATATGATCATTCATTTATTCGGCAATAGGAACGGAAATCCCAGAACTGCTTTCCACTTCTGCTTTCCCATAGTTCCCTTTTAAAACATGCCAGAGTGTAAATACATGGGGCCATATATGATTTGCATTCTGAACGCCCACGCTTATGACATGACACGAAGAACAATATGAAGAATTAGCTGATCAGTAAACCCTGCTGTAGTTTTCAGACGCCGTTTTGCAATCAACTTACTCATGACTTATAAGCTAAAGGTATGCGCATGATTCTGAATAACAGAGATTCTGTGCTTGACATGAACTCTAAACATACTCTAATGCCTACAGACGATGCTATTAATTATTATAGGCGGGCATTTTAGGTTCACCTTCAATCACCATTCGTTGGGAAATACTTACAACAACGGGAATATCAATAGACATGCTCTAATTTTTTGTAGTTTAATTTTTATTTTTTCACCATTTACATCACGCATCTACTTAAAAACAGCATTCGAACATGGGAGAAAATGCATTAGTATTACACATACCTAACTGTAAAGTTGTGAGACTCTCACCCACTCACAATCACAATCACGGTTCTCAATCAAGTTTACTCCATTTGAAATTAATGAGATTTGAATTGAACAATGAATGGTGTACTTTCTTTATGTTGATGGATCTGCTTAGACGAGTGGAAGTTAGGGGATCATATAACCCCATAATCATAAATCCATGTTGCAGTGATAGTGAGAGCCCCGAAAAACCTTAATTAATATTAACTCTTTAAGAAGAGATAATTACCTGAGAAAAATGTAAACTTTTTATTCACATTTAATGATACAAATTACGCCCTGAGCTGACTCCTAGACGAAGAAAAAGTATGAGTCATTATATTTATGATATTCGTTATGAGCTCCAAAGTAGCAAAAAATTTGCACATACATTTAAACACTGACGTCAATGACTTCATCAAAATATATATGACTTTTAAATAAGTTTCCCCTGTTGTCATAATCCTCACGTTTAAAAATACAAAACTACCAATTACACATTCACATATAGGCACGTACATAGGTGGGAATTCGCATACGCCTCATGCAACATCTAATTTTTGTTTAGAACATTCCATTAGTGCGAATCCTGGAAGCCGCAACAAATAGAAGCCGGCGAGCAACTGAAATGCTATTTTTAATGACGCTGTCTTACCGGAATGCAAATGAAATGGACCATCAGCCTCATGTCAAAAGCTAATCCGATATAAAGAAATATTGAATTACCATCAAGGGAGCAAGTAAGTGTATCATATATAATCAGTTACATTCCACCTCCACCTCTCACCGTTTTAAATTACATGTTGTGTTACTCTCGCAATAATGCGAAAATCCTTTTTTCGCTATTCATCTGCAAAGAATTTTGTTATCGGGGGATGGATATTAAAAGTATCCGTGTCCTGTTCAAGTGTAACAATGCATAGGAATTTCAAACTTTTTCAGCATCATCTCATCTCAACTCACCACCTCTCTCGTGCGACTCTGTTCTTTGAACAGAGCGAGAAAGGCTTCATTGTCTAACGAAATTCCACAATTTTATACACAACTCGCCTTTCTATTGGAATTGGACTAACTCTCTCGGCCTGACTGGTTGTTTTAGGCTCGTGAGCAAAATTACTTTGTACTTGAGTTGTTTTTTACAGCTAGAGCATCATCCTCCTCCTGCCTCTCCATATTCTTTTGAGAAAAGATAAAAGAAAGAAACCACAATGCAATGGGATATGATATGGCAATTCAACTGGGATGAGCTGGATTATATAAGTATATATATTTAGGGCTTGTGTAGATGAAATCCCTACTCACTTTACTATGAAGAAAATTATCAGGATCGCATGCCATTCTTTTATTGTCTACCTGTTGTATTATTTTTCCAAGATGAAACCGAGGAAGACTGAAAAGAGAGACATTATCTATTATTACCATTATTACATCGCGTAGGTATCAGCTATTCTTATAAGACTTTTAAACTTTCTATGTAGTTACGCTACATTTTCCCCCGTAACTTTCACACTATAAGTAAGAAGCTCTTTTGGTATCTTTTTATTACTCTTGTTTATTTGAATTTTCAAAAATAGAGTTTCCCCAGTCTGGAGCAGAGAGTGAAGCGAGCTTAGGCTCACAGTCTCCTCTTCTCTCCTCCTCATATCAAGTCCATTTGAATTCTTCCAGTTGGAGAGGTTTTTTATAGTTTTTTTAGGGAGGGATGATGCTTCAGCTTTAGATATACTTAATGTCCCATGCTGGCTGACACTTGACTCGGTCTGTTTTTTGTGATGATATGACCTTTCTAACTTGCATTACTATATACTATATATGATAAAATAACTATAATTATAATACTCGATTCCAATAATGGGCTCTGGGTTCGAATACTTCCATGGGAGTTGCTATTATAAGCTTTGGAGATATGGACTACCTTTCAAAGTTCCATTTGGGTATTGGATTATGGTGGAAAGTGGAAGGACATGTGCCAAAAGACATGGCTCATGGCTCTGGCTCTCACATAGGAGGAGAGAAAAAACCTGAATTGAATTGAAATGCGTAGGTACGCCAAGGCACAACGCATATTTTCTGGAGTACGCCCGGCTAATGATGGTGGTGATGGGAATTTTAGATCTCGCCAAGTCTATTTCAAATGTTAACTGGATGCTGAAAGGTGTAACATGGGTTATAGCTCGAGTCTCTTAAAGAATTGTCTGCGTTAAGATTGTGCTTGTGCTTTGTTGTCCATTTTAGTTTTACGATAAGAGTTTTGTTTTCTTTACTCTGGTTCTGGGAGTTGGTAATATGCTGGTATGAAAAATGAAAAAATATGCCTACACACGCTCCATATATCTATGATGGGCAGAGAGATGAGCAAGGATGTATACTGGGAGGATGATGATTGTGTGAGGAAAATACCTGAGAAGGTTGTTAGATTATGTTTTGAAGGTTATTCGAGTCGAGACTCGAGGAGACATCATCATGGTCATTATTATCATTCCAATCCAACGGAGAAGAGGGCCATTAAAAGCGTTGCTCATCCCTTTACACCACTCTTTAGTTAGTCATATAGAGCTTTAAGGTATGTTGTCCATAGTCAAGTGGAGACGTAGCCATGTCTCATGTCATTTATTCAGGAGTGAAGAGATTCCAGATGCTGATGTTGATGTTGTGCTATATGTAATGAGGGGATGTAAAATATGCGTAGTAAAAAATGTGGATGGATGAGTTCTAGGGGCAGCATGAGGCATGAGGATATTCAAGGCACACATTCCATATTTTAATAAGTGTCAACCTCTTTCATTCCTCCTCCAACAATGGCTAGGTGTATGAAGAGAGGGACAAATTCCTTATCAGGCAGTTAGTAAGATCGTTATCGTAGTATATACCGGAAGCGATTCGCAATCCCATATCGCATATCGCCAAACAAATATATCCCATTGGAAAAGCGTCAAAAGCGTTTTGTACATGGCAAATGGTAATTAAAGCTGTGTAGCGTGGATAAGGTGGATGGTGGGTGGTCGAAAGTTTTACTATGCTTCATACATGTGCATTCCATTCACTATTAAATGTCCTTGTAGCAACTTGTGTGGCACGCTCGGAATACAAAGCGGGCATATAGCCTTACTAAGTAAGTCAAGAGACAAACTGACAAATGCAAAGTTAAATGATCATTATTATTTATTGCCATGTTACTACTTTAATAATAACACCTTTGGCGAGGAAGGAAGGAGCGACTGGCTCAAAAATAAAATGCGATTATGTAGTTTGTCTGTTGATGATTCATGCAAATTTCGTACGTTGATATGGACGTGCCAAAATAGCCTTCCCATTCATTTTTTTTGTGTTGGACGTTACCTCATCCGAAAGGTTCTAGTAAATGTTTTGATTGAATTTCAGAGAATCAGGATGATCACTTCATTTCGGCTGAGGGTGTGCATTGTTGTAAGATTACTTATTTCAAAAGTTAGACTTTTGCTGTCGGGTTGTAACCTTTTTCTTGGAAATGGAAACCAACGAAACCGGCGAACCTTCTTTCATTATTTTACTTTATGATACAATTTCACCAGAACATTGATGACAATCTGTACATATTCAATATTTGCGAACAGCAAGCAACCACCAAATAGGTTATAGTCTTGGATCATCATCAGTTCCAGTTCAGAATTAGAAAAAAGTCTTGCTTGCTTGCCCCAAAGCCAGATCGTGGGCGTATTGGCACCTACAAGTTCTTATGGACGCATGCAAAAAAAAATTAAAATTACGTAAAATCACTTGTGTATCAATATGCAGACTCTATGAAGTTGAAATCATACAATTGTACAAAAGTTCTGTTTTAAATTGAAAAAAATTCCATGTACCGTCGTTTCATAGTCTAAATACTCTATTATAATTCGGGGAAAGTGCAGCAAAAATAAAAACTAACTTAAAATTAAGTTAATTAATATTTTGGAAGCTATTGGAAGTTTGTAGTGTTACATTCAATAAAAAGGTTTTTAAAAAACCTCTGCTTGCTACGCAATCGCAAGCACCCACAAGTACAAGCAACAATCCTGAAACTCTCATAATCATGCCATAATCGTAAACGTGATGATGTCTACCGTTTTTCCATGTTCCAAAAATATGAATTTTCACTTTAATGCTACTAAAATTTGTCAAAGACTAATATGTATAGAGTATTATCCCCAACCATGATCTTCTTTGGTTAAGGTGTGGTTAGGATTTTTTCTTCACCGTCCTCATCAGCGTAGCATTTTTAATCTAACATTTTGTCATATTTACTTCGTGTAGCACGTTTCGATATGGTCGCATCCCATCATCCCTCACATAACTAAAAACATTCCCTTTCAAAAGCAAAAAAATCCATGTTTGTGAGGAACCTCTACCATATCATCATCATCCATTCCATTCCCATTGAGGCACTATAAATATTCTCCATTGTTAGAATGGAAAGCATTTTATAAGTATACTTAGTATCTACGGAGGAGACAAATGGCTATTCATCTTCATGATGATGATCATTGCAGTGTCATCCTCATCCTCATGATTCATGACACCTGTGCTATGTGATTCGAGCAGAGCATCATCTTATCATCATCATCAAATCGAGCTCATCTTCAAACAATGAGCTGAAAATGAACAGGGAAAGCAAGCACTTGACGATAATCATTTATTATTACTAACCTATTAGACTTTATTCTACAATATGCATGCTTTTGGACACGGGTAGATGTTTAAAAAAAGGAGAATTTTTACTATCAAATGAGAGAGGGAAAATTATAGATATGAGACGTACCTATTCCACCTATAAAGAAATGTATTTATATGTCTAACGCAGATCAAACCTAACAATGAGCCATCCACAATACATTACATTTTAAACTTGCTTCATTACTACATGCCCACACATCCGATCCATTCTATGATTGTAGCCAAAATGTAACATTGTCAAACATGATGGTGGTAACTCCATTGTTGATCGCTTTCTTCCCAATACGCTGAGGGGGAAAACGTGACAACAACAATATAAACCAAGCCAACAATGCCCATAAACCTGTTGTCTTTTTCATGCTGGCTCGATACCTGGATGGATGCTCACTTCTTTGTTGTATTTGGCAGGGATGAGCACTCCACACTTATCATTACAACTGCATTAGAAGACGAGTCAGAGGAACTGTCTTTAAAATGCAGAGAGAAAAGATACGAGAGAATAGAAAATATGTGGGGGTTGCTTTTTGGTTGGTGGTTGCCTCGTCTTTCGGGCTGTATCGTAGCCAGAAATATAAATGGAGGGATGGTTTTTTTTTTGGCTGAGCTCATGCAGCATAAAATGTGTATATCCATCATAGTCATTTCACATTTCATTTCGCCCATTAAAAAAATTTCCCTTCTCGCCTTCTTCCCCACTCATCCATTTCCACCTGAAGATTTCCCTTGCAGTTATTGCTCATTGTTCCATACATTCTTCATCATCCCCTTTTTACATGTTGGATATATGTGGCTTGAGATCTGTATGTAAGATCCTAACAATAGTTCCCACTCATACATCATTGCATATTAATATATGGATGGATATACTGATACAAGTGCGCGGATGTACATTACGTAATTGTTGCAGTTAGTTGCATTAATGCTTACACCACAAAGTCCACACACTTTATACGGAAGTTGGTCTAGCAGCTTGTTACATTTCATTGCACGATCCCCTTAGATGGAATAAAAGTATTTTCGGCTTGTTCATCTTGATCAGTTCAGAGTAAGAGTACAAACTCAAGTACATTTTATGCCTCTTATTTTAAGAAGAAGGATTTTTTACAAAAAAAAATGTGCATTGTTGTTAGCTTTTTACATTGTTCTGAAAATACAGCACGATCAAACAGGTAATCTTATGCATTACTTAAGAGCAAACACAAAAATATACTCTCAAACTGAACCGTTTCCCTCAGAAGGAACTGTATCCTAAATGTAGTATTGATGTTGTTACATAGTCCACCAGCCACATGCATTATTTTATTGCAGCAAATAACAATAATGCAATATCTGATTGTGATAAATATACGAGGTGCATCTTCATGAAAATCAATGATGAATCGGGTTGCTTTGTTTGGTATGCATGTACCTGTCTGAGCAAAGAAAACCTGTTATACTTACTTGTAGTTGAATATTCATCTATAAATATTAGACAACGGAAATCCTCCCTTGTAGGTAAAAAATAAATAAATGCTTACATTATATGCTATGGATTCAGAGACTGCAGACAGGACATGGAGACGTTTCTCTGATAGAGAGAAAGAGAGAGATTGCAGATAATTTTGTCATCTAAAACTTAACATATTTGTATAGCATTAGCTGGTTGTATGAAACGAGGTTCTATGAAATGTAAGAGGATACATAAGATGCAACAATACACAATCATATCAATATTGTAGACAAAGTTACACATTAAATGTTTACGATTGGTATGTTAAGCCTTTTGATTGTTGTTGTTACTGAGATGAGAAGACAATGCAGCTTCAAACATGCTGTATCACATTGCCTCAGAATATCTCTGAAAGTATGTATGATTGTAACATTAGAATATCGAAGCACGCAATAAGCATTATGGACAATATTTTTTCGTTGTATGGTCAACTAAAAGTGGCGATGAGAAAAACACATACATAATGTGTGTAGAATCGTACCATCTCCCAACATTACAAACTCATTTTCTTGCAAGACGTTACTGAGAAGGGCTGAGTTTGGGAGCCTGCTTCGCTTCTTATGATTTGCCTGATTCCTGACTTGAGTACCTTGAGAAGCGTACGTAGAGGCGAGAGGGACAGGGGAAAAAATGAGCAGTTTTTTGTCGCTCTTTTGTTCCCTATATTGGAGCCCCTAGTTCAGCTACATTGAAAAGGCTAAGAATGAGAAGGACTCGACTTTAACATATATACATAGATACAGACATACAGTAATATTGAGAAAGTAACCAACTTTTAACAAACTATACAAATTGAAACAAAATCCTCCTCCTCGCTATATGAAATCCTACACACGTCAATACTACGCAACTCTCACACAAACAAAATGCAAGAGTTTCACATAAAGCGACAAGGAGGAAAAACCATTTGATATTTACAAACTTTTAACTATGATGACATGATGAGGACGATGAGTAATATCACTACCAGTGTTAAAGATACGCTCATACAAAATAAGCAGACATCCTTTATCCTTTCTCACATATATCTATTATCCATTCTGAAAAAAAAACTTGTTCAGGTTAGTAAGGAGAAAACATGAAAAAACATATATATTTGTAGACAAAAGATTAAAAGTTTGTTCTAGGCATAGTCAACATACAAGCCCCAATATGTTATAAGATCTGCGAGAGTTCCTCTCATCATCTTCATGAAAAGCTCAGAACTCAGATCACAGACGTGAGGAACCTGAGCGAGCAGATAGTCAAGCTATTTCATATTTCTCATGCAACAAATTCCAGCAAAGTGAGTGAACATAGAGATTCCTCTCATCATCATCGTCATCAACATTATTATCCTGTGCTGATGACTATGACTATACTCCATCACGACTAGTTGGGTGTTTAAAAAAGACTTTTTACACAATACATTTCATATCCCAGAGAAAAAAAATCATTGCATGTTGCATTTAATTCCCTCACTAGTATATCCTCACTACGACAAAAAAAAACACAGACATTCATCTCATCTCACTTCGACTTCACTGACTAATCCAACTTTTGTTGAAGTTGATGTAAGTTACAGTAAAAAGTCTGGCATTCCTTGGGCAGGTTTCCCATCAACATCACCAGCATCCTTCTCTCGTCACATTTTAATTCCATGATACATATCCCCCACACCATATTTATATCCAAGTCCATTCCATACAGCGGAGGGGGAATGTTTTCCTGTTGGCAGTGATATCGTGAATCCGGGGTTAATACTGTTTATAATTTACCTACCACGCAAGCCAGCCAGACTTGACAATAATTAAACCCATGCGAAATTACACATAGGCACGGTTGTAAACATACATGGCTCGTTTGTGTCTGCAAAAGGGTTACGAAAAGTGAGAAGCAAGCAGTGAGACATAAATTTTGCATATTGCTATTGAGTGTGTGTGTGTGCTATGAGAAGAAAATGTTTTTTAACTAACTTTTTTTAAATTTGATTTAGTAACTTATCTTATCATCAACAAGGAAACCCCCGATTAGTTATTCACGGTTCCTCGTAAACAATCAGAAGTGGGCTGATGAGGAAAGCGCGAACAATGTGCAAGAATTGATTTTTTTTTTCTTTCGAAACTTAACGAACCCCTTAAGTGTGAAGTTTGCATTGTTTCGCCAAAATAAAGATTGTTATTCTAGTATTGGCTGTGAAGTGGGAATGGGATGCAATGCATGAAGAAATTCCTTTGAAGCTTGTGAGGACGCTGCTTTTATTACGCTGAATGCTCGTCGGTAATGATGATGAGAATGAAAGCTTAACGAGTCAAGTGAAGAGTTATATGAGGAATGAGGAGGAGGTGGATTTTTATCGTTATCAGCGAACCAAAACATCTTCAAAGAGGAGTTCTTTTTTAAAAAAGCACTCTTGACCCAGATCTTCCGTTTTTGAGAGATTCATCTTCGAAATTTGTAATGCATATCGACAAAATAGGAGTAGGTGGATGTGGTGTGGTGGTGTGAGGATGTAATCATCATCTAACCTGAACAGGAGAGATGCTATAGAGGAATCTGAAGAAAAACAAGGGGGATGAAAGATGAAATCAAGTTGATTCTCCTAAAAAAAATATCTATTTAAAGTTGATTGTTGCACTTTTTGTTTTTTTTAGCCGACCTCCTTCCTCTATCAGCCAAGAGCTGTGTGTTATTCCTCAAAGACTGGCAGATAATGTTGTTTAGATTTTTTCTTCAATTTCGCAAAACCTCAGCAAGGGAAGCCCTTTAATGAAATTAAACTAAAGGAGGAAAAAGATAAAAAGGACTAGACTAATATGCATTGCGGATTATTGGCATGAGAACGGAATAAGAAACTTTTTTTTTCTGAAATGTTGGGTCTGTAAACAGATTTAATACTGTGATTTTTATAAAAGGAGATCACTCATCATCATCCTCCTTCACCGTCATCAGTATAATTTCCTTTGGGAGGTTTTGAACAGTAAGCGAAAGAGGATGAGAACGTTTGAAAAAAACTAGATCCCTCCCGTCTATATATGGCAGAGCTGAAGGAATAAAAAATTGGAAGATATAGTTTTCCTTTTGTGATTAATAACCAGCCATTAAAAGACGACCACGACTACACCTTTATTCCCTGTGAAGGAGAGAAAATCGTTTTTTCCCTTCATTATCATCATCATAATCATCACTCCTTGTGAACAAGAATTGGTCATCGTCATTTGCTATCATATTCACGCTCATCTGCCTCCGTCAAAGAGGGGAAGGGGAGCACTCTTCATTTCGAAAAAGAGATATATTTTGGTGACAGCGTGTAAGGGTGATAAAGATGAGTTATTTTCACCAAAAACTGAAACAGTTTTCCTAATGAGGTGGGTGACTCTCAAGTGGAGTGAGAGCGAGCTAAAAAAAACTCAACTTGTCTGAAGTGATACCAGTTTCACTTTAATTGCCGATTGGATGAAGACATTTGAATTATTTTTTATTGAACTAAGTGACAATACTGATGGTGATAAGTGTTTTTATGTTTTGTTGTTGTTTTGGAGCTTAAACTGACATTTGAGCTGTTTGACAATTATTAGGCAGTGGAGAACCAACAGCTATCAATGTTCATAAGATAGCCTTATCTGTCAAATGTTATGTGTTTTGGGATAATTATCCCCCACTTCGTCACGCTATTATCTTGTTATAATGATGGAACAATATGATGGGCTTAAGTATCATCAGCGAAGATGAAAGTTGCAGTTTTTTTTCTTATGCAATTTGAAAAAAGGATTTAATGAGGGGATTAATATTATAAAACGGCTATAAAATCTTCTCAAACGCGACTCGTCCCTGTTTAAGACCTCTGTGTCTGAAGTGAAACGCTAAAATATATACTTAACTAAATGGAATGATTGCGTATTGCGTGCGTGGCGGAATTTCGCAAGCCGAGCAGTAAATCGTAATAAAAATAAGATTCTGCAAATATTTTTTTATGCGTTTACCTCTCCATTCGAAGATAAGTGTTGAAATAATAGCTTCATTTTGCCTTTCAATCAGAAGAATCAGTTAAACCTTTAACCTCGTAACGCTGACTTCAGCATAAAAACAATCATCACATCCGTAAACCAATTTGGGAGAGGATTATTTCATTCATTCCTCAATCCCATTTATCGCAGCTTACAATCAATCGGATTAAAACTCGCATCGGATTCGCAACTCAAAGTACTTAATTCATAATCAACGATAGAATTTTACTTTTATTGAAATATCAAATTAAATTGTGATCTCCATCCACTTACTTTCCTACATTCAAAGACGTTCGGAGAAAGCAACGTGTTCCTCCATCGCCATCACCGTTACCCCTTTTGTGCATTGCCTATATGAGTGGGATGAACATAGAAATAGCAGGAGCGTGCCTTCCAAACACAACGTTTCCATCACATATCGCCAGAACCTAGACATTCCAAACATGTGCTATTAGAAATTTGCAGTGATCGTGAACATTTCCGGTTCTATTCCTTTTAGAAACAAGTGATTGACTCCCTTCTCATTCCATTTTTACATTACAAGACCATCACATTCCATATCAGAGACAACCTGTACATCACACAAACTCCTCGTATTAACTTATTCCACCCGTTTGTTAGTTTTAAGTTCTGTGAAAGACTACTTTTGAGTGGGATGTGAAGGACATAAGGCGGTATTTAGTATCGACTAAATCCTTCTTCTTTAGTGACTCACTTCTTACCACATTTATGATTACAATGATTAGCATGATGAGAAGGAAGGAGATGATGAAGCAAAAAAGGTAGGATCCTTTATACCCATTTTTTATTATTACATGTAAATCTGTTTACTTTTATACTAAAATGTTTATAGTCCTGAGAAGATTTGTATCCTTGACTAAAAGAAGGACTTTAAAAGACTCAAGTCATATACATGGCATATAGTTATTAAGGCTGGTTTTACCTATCCACTATCTGACACACGGACCTAACATTGAACATATTAAAAAATGTACCCAAAAGGGTTACACATCTTGAGCTGGGCTTTTTTTTTGTAAAATGGACAATCGTGGCATTGCTTGACCTTGACTAGTTCAACACAAGGGAGGAAGGTGTGTTCTTCCCAAAAGATTTTCTCTAACCCTTCTCAGGATCAGGTTTTTTAAAACGCAGCATATATTCCTACAGATAGGGAGGGAAACCAGACGAGCCATATAGTATTCGTCCCTTATTATATGTTAAACATGTTTCGAGTATGGATCGATATTTTGATAAAGGATGGATGGGCCATTCTTAAACCTAGTTAAAAAACCTAAATTTTTCCAGATAGGGGGACCACCAAATAATAAAAAATGTAATAAAAAGGCGAGCGACGTGTTATACCGCTGTCGGCAGCCTGTTTTTACAGATTAGTCATTTTATTCCATTTAGAATTGAGTAGGACAAGGGCTTAATTGATTATGTAAATATGGATGGCATATTGTGCACATGCGTTTCCACAAAGTCATTTCAGATGATTCAAAAATTAATAGTCTCTTAAAATTAGCAACGAGCTTGGGCGACAATGAGCGTCAGCACTTTTCCAAAATTGGGCTGACGTTTACAACTCATAACAAATTAGGATAAAGTCACACGAGATTCGTTAACCCTTTATCCCGTTCCGGTTGAAGCCGACAGGATTCATCATTCATGAGCTGCAGTTTTTATTACTAACGAACTCAAGACCGAGCTTTGAAGATGACGCAAGTCAAAAGGGAATGGGATTGCAGCGGAGATTTATTGGCATGTAAAGATTCTGCGAAATTGCAAATGGGAAAAATACAGATCCATTGCTTACTTATTTATAACCCTTCCACAACCAGTTAGTCTCATCATCAATATGTCTTCATTTTTTAAAGCTCTCCTTCGAAACCCTCACCACTCAGTTTTAAAGATGTGCTGATAGGAGTAAGTAATGAGCAAAGAGAAATGTGCATCTTTGCAAAAAAAAATCAATTAACTTTCCTCCCTAGTTAAAAAGGAGATGTAAGAATTATGCATGAAGTTCGCCTCAGTCAATCCTCCTATGGAGGCAAACGTAACAGCGTTACTGACTATGATGATGGTGATGTGAGAATGCCATGTTTAAGTTAAATGATTGAATGAATCTCTGATGAATAAATGAACTTTTTTTCCGCACTTGGGAAGGATGAGGTCATGCTCTGACGATTTCGCACTTGCGGACTTGAAGACTGCACACATGAAATATTACACCTTTTGTTAATAACTAGCCATCCACAGCTATACAAACTTGCGACCGGATACAGTATGGGAAACTCAACATATCTGACCAAATGCCATTACACACATAACCTTGACAACCATTTATACTATGCTTGTTCAAAGAAAATTACTGAATTTTGTATCAGATTTTATTCAAACAAAAATACAAGAAACTATGTAATAAAAGCATAAAAGAAGTTTACTACAGCACGTGTCGACTTTTGGTGCAATGGTTATTCTGGTTGTTCTGATGAAATCATGGTGTTGGTCTGCTTGTTAAATTTTGTATCAAATTTTATCCTATATGGTAGTAATTTGCGTGTAACAAAAATT
>JAQGAH010000520.1:0-34595 GCA_034696885.1 Lepidocyrtus paradoxus | reverse complement strand
ATAGTTCCTAATGGATTTCTTGTCTCTGGCATTCCGTATTGTTGCCCTCTCATTGGCCACTTTCGTAAGCATTTGAGTGGTGATATCCAAGCATCGATCAGTAAGCCGTAGACTGACATTGGGACTCAGCCGAGTCGACTTCTTTGGGGAAAATGGCATAATATATATATTATATATCGAATAGCAGCAAGTTAACAAATCGTAGGCCCTGAAGTATTAATTTTAGTTTGTGAAAATTGTCCATTTAGCGATTTACCCAAAATCTCCAGTTTTTAGGTTTCCTACTTGCATTGTGTAATATTTTCTGTGTAGAGCTGGAGATTGTTTTAACTATAGTGACTATTTGTTATGAAAATGAATGTCTTCGAAAACCTGGAGATGGCACGCAAAAACATGGCTACACATATGCCCAACAGACATGGGCTCCTTGAATAAATTATATTGATGTTGACAAACTTTAATTTTAATGATAATTAAGTAAGAAACAATACTCTAGTGAACGTATTTGTATAACCGATTAGAAGTATGTATTGGTGTTTATATACAATTATTTTTGCTTACAATTTGCATAATTAAATCAGTTATACATGTATGTATAAATTATTGTTTTTAAATTGCGTTTGCAATAGTGTATTAATTAACTTCAGCTTAAATTCAAGAACTTGACCCAGAAGCTGCATAAGCATCAGTGTTGACATCTCAAAATTATAAAAATGTACTTCATTTTATGCTCGTAAAGTTAAATAGAAAGAAAAGATGCAAGATTTTATTGTACTTTTAGTTTTATAGATTGACTTTGAAGCAATATATTAATATCTCTCCTTCGCCAACGCTCATCAGAAAAAAATGCTATAATTTTTATTGACTTGGTACATAAATTGAATTTGTTGACTTATATTCTTTATTTGTAAACACTGAGAAATACCTATATTTACATTGCATTTACTTACTTCAACTAACTACACTTCGATTACTGAATGGGCTATAAAGACGATAAATTAAGAGTATCTGATGTCATTCAAAATTTAAATATTATCCATATCGCAGTCGACTATGGTCCACCTTGTAACCTCCGAAGCTAGTGTTGATCTTTCTTCTCGACATCCTTTGGTGTCTTTCATGGAGACGTTGATTTCTTTGCATTCTCCTTCTTGGTGGTGGCGGCGGTAGCTTTTGTCGCAGCGCTTTGAGTGCAGGTACGTTAGGTTTCGTTGGTAGACCGGCTTTTCCATCAAACCAACGTCGGCGCCCTTGCCTTCTTCTCTTATCATCAAATCCTCCGAACGTGTCATAGTCTGATTGAAATTGATTGTTGTTAAATTTATTGTTAGGAGGTTCGGGACGTGAATAATGATTTTCACGAGGTGGACCACGGTCACGGTTATACGAAGAATCATCTATAAATGGACCAGGATGGTCGAATGATGGACCATGATCTTTAGGCGGTCCAAAATCTTGAGATGGACCTTGGTCATAATGAGGCCCATGATCATTTGATGGACCATACGGAGGGCCGAAATCATGGGATGGTCCAGTGTCATAAGGAGAAGGGTTGTGATACGGTGACCCATCTTTAGTCGGATCGTGATCAAACGGTTGTCCTTGATCAAGCGGTGGACCATTATTGAAGGATTGTGGGGGTCCATGATCTAATCCGTTATCTTCAAATCCTGGCTTGCTAGGGGAAGAACCTGGCCAACCACTGACAGACGGTGGCTTTGGAGAATCATCATATGGCGGTCCAAAAGAGAGTGGAGGATCCTCAAAGTGGGCTGGCTTTTTCGGATGGGAAGGTCCAGCACCGTAGCCAGGAGTATCGATAAAACTCTGTCCGATACCACCTCCACTTCCAAAACTGGTACTACTTTCTGGCTTGTGTTTATTTTTGTTAAAGAAAGCAGACAGAGCTTGCTTCATTTTCTCTGTATCCACTGTAGAACTGAGGTCACCGTGACCACCTCCAAAACCACCACTTTGAGATGCCGGAGATGAGAAATGGCTGCCTCCTGTACTACCGCCACTCCCACCTTTATAACCGGAACTGAACGAACCAAGGCCTCCTCCACTACCAAATGAGGAAGAGTGACCTCCTCCTATACTATTATACGAATAACCATTTGGGGAGCTCCATCCCCATCCGCCGGCACCGTTATCCCAGTATTTTCCTGTGAGCAGGAGCAGCAACTCTTCCCAGTCATGTACACTAGGCCAGTTTTCATAACGGCCGTATCTTCCAGAAAAACAGCCTTCAACGTTTGCAGCATTCCATATCATTGACAATAGTATGGCCACCTGTTAACCGAATCAAAGATCAAATAATCAAAGATCAAAAATGATTTTCGGACATTCAATGAGTAGAAACGTTTAGAAAGTGTAACTAAACCAATCTGTATGCAAATGTATGCTGACTTACAACTGCAGAGGAATTAACAATTCCTCTCCAACCGCCCATTTTGCAGATCTACTCAAATATATTAACACTGCTAGCTACACACAGTGGCACGTTAGGCGTCACTTTCACTGTCTTGAAATATTAAAATCCCCATGGCTTGACACAATTCCCCATACTTAAACAGTCCCTTGTAATATTTTAGCAAAGCTGTCACTTTATTTGGCCATTCCTTATTAGATTAAAGGTAAGTCCTCTTCCGCATGCTGCATGAACTGAACACGAGTAAACTAATAGAAACACTTGTATGATATCCCCTTGCCAAAAACAATCTAACCGATTTTGATCTCCGAACAATTTTGCATGCGTATTTACCTACACGCATGGGACCCTATGCAACTGCAGACTGCATAAGGCTTCCCTTTAAAAATCCAAGTAGCCAGTGCCAAAAGAAGCGTTGTTATCTGGATGCATATCGCCTTGTTCGATTATCGTTATCGTTCAGTTCAATGAATGAAAGCTCCTTCAGATTTGCATGGATGCATCATGTAAGGCTAGATACTCGTAAAAACAATTGAATATATTTTGTTACGAGAACGTTACGAGATGTAGTTTTTTACAGTCACAATAAGGATCTCTGTTTGTTTGTAGGCACATAATAGGAGTCCGCATTAATAGGGTTCCTCATCCATTAAAGTCCTCCAACCGTGCACACAAATCTTTGTTTGCTGAAAGGTGAAGTTATAAGTGAGACTATATGCTTAGTCCTTTACAGAATAGACAAATTGCAAATACGCTTCATCCTTTGCTTACAACTTTCTGACATGCTAACTTTGGTTTAACCTCATATTACATACCTACACATGAGGCTTTTAGTGTAGTCACGTCGTTCTCGCAGGCACCCCGCTCTCAGTCGTGAGCAGCTCTTTTGTTTCAAGTGAAAAAATACTATTTAAATAGATATAGTCTTACATGATATATTACACTAATCCCTATATTTATTTACGAAGCTTAAGTAAAAAATTCACTTTCCGATTGTATTCTCTTGAGTGAAGCCTTTGAGTATTTGTAGAAAGTTTTGCTGCAAAAGTTGTGTAAATTTATTGATTAAAAAAATGGGAAATCGTTAAATAACCAAAAGTAAATCAGAAAATATTTTTCGTTTTGCTTTCGTATCTTTTTTTTTGCTCCTTCAACATTTTTCTGATACTAATCTTCCTCGACTTACTGACTTAGTTTTTTTTGTTGTAGTCACCTATCTCAACTCAAAGGGCAATGGCAAATATAAGCTTCTTATGAACAATATGAGGCTGGTCCGTATTTTTGAAAAGCTCCTGCTCCCTTACAACTATTATTATCCTATCAGTTTGGCAAATTTAGTGTAGCATGCAGAAGTTTGCGTAATTATAAGATGAAGCTGATGATGATGTGTTAATGATGGACTGAGCCAAAAATCCTATTTTAATATTTTAGCTCATTTAAAGTACTGAGTACGGACACAAGTTTGATTTCTGCTGATTGTCTGCGTAATACTATTTATATGACTATGACCATTGTAAGGATACTACACGAAAAAAATGCATATCGGATCGGTAGCCATGTGCCGTTAATCAGAATGCCGATGATGATGCTGATTATGGTATAGTATAATCGATAAAGAATGTGCTTCAAATGCATGAAGTATGGGTTATTAAATGCATTATAGTATTTATACTTTAATAACACCCTCACACCACCCAACAATGTAGGCATCGATGAAAAAAATACTTTGCTTTCACCTACTTCTTAATTGAGATTGATGGACCAGTGGATATATACCTTACAAGAAGTAGGCCGTGCTCTTAGCCCATTCAATTTTATTCACGTAGGTCGTAGACGTTGGGTTTGGTGTTATGTTGGTCCCTTTGAAACTCGATGAAAGATTACAAGCCTATGATTTTCAATTCACCTGAGGCGATTTTCCTGTTGCAATCCGATATTAAATCAAGACTAATTGTACAAAGCGGGTATCTTTTTTTATCAGTGGAATGTAAGACCATTTATTCGTCTTTACAATATACTGTACATTATTTCTCATAAAATAACTACATGTAAGGCTATGTTTTACATGGGATGGCGTCATTTACAAAACGAACTGCTCATTAGACACACTAATAACATTGGTAATACCTATTTAATAATATATGGTTTAACATTTTCGTGTTCTAAGTATGATACATCTTCTCACCTGTAAAAGAATCCATTTCATATAAAATAAACAGGTAAAAATTTAACTTAACATTAAATGAAGATGGTCCCTCGTATTTTGGCAAGTTACGGGCTAACAAGGGATTCCAATCTCACCGGTCTTACTTTTTATTACTAATGTAGACTTTTGTACAATTAAATTGATAATGAAGATTTCAAAGTGCTTGACTTGTTATATCAAAGTATAAACTGAGACTCTGCCTTAACCTTTTAAAAAAATTGCTTGTAATTTGCAATCACAACATAAACCTCAGTACAAAAGGTACCTTTTCCGAGTATCGTAATCATAAAAAACATTCACACTTCAGAATGTTCTGCATAATTAATTTAATAAAATATGTTACTTTTTTCGATAAAATAGACAGTTCAAACTTTTTTAATGAATGAAAATTAAAAATAGCTATGCTTTTTTATAGTTAACTAGTTAAAAGCATCTTTAAAAAAATCTTTTCTTACTGCTTGTCTATCTATTTATGTACATTTGTCGTAAAAAAATCTTACGTCATTTTTTTCCTTACTTATCGAGATTGTGTAAATAGAGAGTTCTTGCACCAGGATACTTCTATTTGGTATAAAATATGATTGAGTAATAAGCACTCGAAGTGTGTCATGGAAAAACGCCAAGAGCCTTACTGGAGGTCCATGGCTTAAGTATTAATAGTATTTTCTAAGCGTCTTGTCGTAAGTCCTTTCACCGGTCTTTTCCCCACTTCACTTCATCATACGATGATCCCACAGGAAAAATCAGCATAGAGCTCTGCGGAAGAAGGACATTCTAAGGCTTCTGTGAATCCGACTAGTTGACGAAGAAGGCCCTTTGTCCTAAAATAATTAATAAAATTGACCATTTTAGCTATTCATATGGAACAGTTTCAAGTTACATTACATTATACTTCTTGTAGAGGGGATTAATTACCTATGATCGTGACTTAATTTTGTAGAGGCATAATGTTCCAAGTCATGGTAAAGCAGTGTCTGCACAGAACACTGAGACTGAATGTACGAAAGGAAAAAGAGAGCATTTGGCGGAAGATTTTCCAGTGCAGGGAGACCAAGGAATGTACCACTTAGGTCATGATTATCCAATGCTTCCAGTGCAATCTGAATGCCTGCCAAGTGGATAGTGGTGTCCAGCGAAGTCCTCTCAACGTAGTCATCATCATCCAGTTTAATATTGGTGAAGAAAGAGACCAGGCAGGTTCTGCGTTGCTCTATCAAATCCCGAATAGTCTGCACTTTAACATCTTTGTCTGACATGAGATGACCTCCACTAGTGTACAGCCCTTTTTGGATGCCGAATGCTCCAGCAATGGCTTCTCCCATTTCCACACCGATAGAGCCCATTAGCAGAGGTCTGCATAAAAACAGAATTTTTATTTCAAGGAATGAATTTTAGGTTGAAGATGTAATAAAAAATCTTAATGCCAGGAACTTACAAGTGACTTAAGCCAAGCTGGAGCACATCGCGCTGAAGGATGGATTCAGGAACGATGACTGTGTTGCTTGTCGGCAAAAACGTAATTTGATTCGGACTTTCACCGAGGATTTGCATTATTGGGGCTTCTTTCGCTACGCTAGTTAGGGATGATTGTTCCAAATGTGCCTCAAACTCGATTCCTGTTCGGACGTTGGTAAACCATTCATTCTTTTGGACATCAAATGTCATGTAAAATTCCTTCAGAGTGGTCCCATTTTGAAAGGGAGTGCCAACATTGATTATTAGCAAACGGAGCTTATCCAAAAGGAAATTCCTCAGAGACTCGTCGTATTTCGTTGTGGCTTCGTTGATCCTGTTCACCAAACTATGGCGTATTGACTCAAACATGTCATTGATCTTTTCTATTTTTTCTGCACGGTCATCGCAATTTTGGGCAAGTAGGTAGTCTGTCGCGTGTCTGAAGTAATGCATGGTGTTGTCGACACAAAACTCCCAACGAGGCAATGATTTTCGGCGTCCTGAAATAATAGTTAAGATTAAATTTTAGAATTTATTTAATTGTAATTTGAGAAAGTATTTAGAAAACAGTCAGCTTTAATCAGCATTATAACAAGACTGCATACGCACCGCTGATATCTCTCAAAAACATGTCAAACGATTCAGCATAGTCTTTGGACAAGTATGGCAGGTACTTTTTGGCCAAATGCCACATAAGGTAGTTGTTCAAGGTTCTATTGAAATAAAAATTATGTTTTAATTCTACACAATTCCTCACAGCTTATGGATCTCAAAAATGTTGCACTTCTTAAATTACTTACTGTCTATCCGTGGAAGAAATTATATTTGAGATGTCAATCAAGTAATCCCTTGATAGGACAAGGACCTCCGTTTGATCATTTATATTTCTTTTGGGAAACATGGATTTCAATAAATCTGGCCACAAAATCTGAATCATAAATAAAAGATTTTCATTATTTAATTGAATGAGTTCATGTATCAGGAGTATTCCAATAAAGGAGCCTCATTGCATATATTTTTATAATTCTCACCGTGCTGGACATTCCCTTCAACTCGGAGATTGTCACTTTTTGGAGTGTTTCTACCGGGTCCTTGAGAGTCTCAGGGGCAGGACTAATTTCAGCTATTCTCTTCTCGTAGTTGAACAGTTCAGAAGAAAACTGGTTGGCGTTTACGCTATTGGCTCCAAAGATTTGTACCATGTCCTTGATATGATACTTGAAGGCCTCTGCAACCTGGATTTACATAATTATATTTTTATGCGTTTTTTATTGCAAGGAGCAACTTTGTTAAATGAAATTAAGAAGACTCCTAGTTTGCAGGGATGAGGTATGATTGCAGGAAGAGAAAGGATTCAAGGTTCAGCATTCAATGTGATTCAATGGGGATTCAATGTGTTGCTACAGAGGTCAGAGTGCGAATATATTGGGTAATCTATGTGCAAGGAGATTAGGAGAAAAGAGGAAGACAAGTTTCAATTAAAAATAGAACGATAAGTGATTTTTACTGTCTGTACGGTACACTTTTGCGTTTCTCGTAAAAGAAGTTGTAAAGAGAATCAAAGAACAGGTCTCGACATCGTTGTGAGCACTCGCGTCTTCCCACCACCCTCTAAAGAGATTCATATAAGAAGACTTAAATACTAAAAAGGTAGTCGGTTTGATTACAGATTTCACTACTCCATAATAATACTAATATTGCATATTTAACAGCACATAAGCCAATAGCTACGTTTAAATGCAAATACAAAAAGAAAAAAAACAATTGCAGTAAATAAAAGATAATGGGTTTTGTTGTTTGTGAACTCTTGATTAAATAAAAACACTAACTATCATCAAACTAAGAAATGCTAGTCGCTAAATGGTTTGTGGCCGAAACGGCGTTATTTGTAAACCATGTTAGATTTTAAACTGTCCGAATGAGTAACACAGTTTTAGATAGAAAGACAACTAAAGACGATTCGTTATTGCAATGAAACCAACTGGTATTATAAAGTGTTAGTAAATTAGCTATTTTTGTTAAAAAGTTAATGAAAGAATAATATGTTAATCAAGATTTATTATATACTACTTTGACTTGTAAAAATGAGCACGGGGAAACTAATGGATGGATAGGGTAGTTGGAAGTATTTACAAACTCACACTCTTCACACAGGAAACATTAAAAACAATTTTTAAGCACCTTATTGTCCATCTCAAAGTAGTACTTCTTATCTACAAGAGTTAATCCTCCGGGGGAAATCTGAAACATAGTTAACAAATTAATATTTGAAGTTTCCATTATAGCATAGAATAATTCGAGTTGGATTTAACCATTTCAATTTGTCATGTTTACTTGAATGATATTTCTTGAGGGTACGCGGGGATCTGGAACGACACTAATTTCAAAGAAGGGGGACACCCGATACTCCCCTTGTAGTTTTTTCAGTACTCGACCAAAATCGAAATCATTCTGACGGAAGTCTCGAAGAACATGCCAGCCTCCTATATATTAGATATAGACAAAGTTTTTAATAATTAAAAAAATGAAGAAAAATGTATAATAATTGATTCTTCATCGATTTGTCACTGTTGATAAAGCATTACATAATAAATCGTAAAAATTGTGCATACCCAAGTTCTTAATAATCCTTTGTAATGGCTTGTTCTCATCAGCTTCAATGTATTCCAAACCCATACACGAGTCATAGAATCTTTTCATCTTCCCATAGACGCTATTCGCTTCCACCAGCGTCTGCGTTGGAAGTGTATTTAGAAGGGTTCTGACTTTGTCTTTCACTGTAATACAAACCAAAAGCTCACAATACAAACCAACCCAACCTTAACGCGATGCTACATATTAATTTACAATATGCAAATTATGTTTTTACATTGTAACTCATGCTGCAAATTAGCATCCCAGTATGCCCTCGACTCTGGAACTGGAATTGTATTGCTATGTAGCCATCCTCCGCATGAAAACTCCCAAGCATCCTGGCAAGGCTCTGTCGACGCATTCAGGGACTGGAGAATATTTGCACTATACGCATGACACTGCGCGGTTTGGCACGTGGGGACGGAAGGGCTGGTTGGCCACAGGGCTGCCAAAATGATGAGTATCAGCAGAAGGAGAAATATCACGAAGCAGGTGAACAGCAAGTAGATCAGTGCACGTTTTGGGGTCAGTCGACACTTCCTGGCACATGTCTCAAGCTTACTATTTTCATTTCTGACCCCACTTTCCTCATCCCCAGAGTCATCCTCCCCATCCATTCTCTTCTTTAATGAGATCTGCTCCTTTCTAAGTTTCTTGTTGCGTTTCGCATTGGAAGATCGGAGTGGCTCTCCCTCCTCGGGAGCCACGGAATCGGTGAGCCCATTCCCCGGCAAACCTCTGTTTTCAACTACTTGACTTTCCATGTTTGCTAATCACTTACTCACCACTAATGTGTCATGCAATTCAAAAACCTCTACAATCACTACATTAGAACACCTCACTATTTACCGCATTACATTGCAACAGTTATTTTTTTCACATAAAATTCACAAATTGCTAATGACACCAACCACAAAAGTTCACTGTCATATTATATCTTGATGTAGTACGCACTCTGAGGCGTTTCTCTTCTCCTTAACCACACTCTGCAGGATGTCCAGTCTCCATCAATGAAAAAGTGTGACATTTCGCGAGGTCCTGAAATCCAGAATGAAATCGAGTCAGATTACTGATCGTTTTGAAATGTAAAATGAGAACATGGAGAACTATAACATTTCCCACGTTAACATATTATCTATAACATGTCTATGGTCTTATTACAGCCTGGTAGTCATGCATGATGATACCATTGATAACATGACCAAGGGAGCAACTTTTATCGTTTTATATTACTGGTCTGGAAGGATTTTTTTTCTCGAGCTGGTAGACGGGAATGGTCTAAAAAAAAGTGCAAGAAACCTGTCTTGTCATCTCAATTCAAACCGCCCGTCTTCTGCTCACCCAGCCTAACGAACTTTTAAGAGCTTCTTTCGTCGTGAAAGAGAAAAAAAAGTGTATCCGTTTTTCAGTTTCAGTCCTCTGCTAAAATGAAGAGTCTGCATGGGTATATGTATATTCATTCACCTTGCTTTGCGGTTTCCCTCAGGCAGAATTATCCACATTCATGAGATCACTCAACGAAAAGCAATCTTGAAGAAAAGTTGCAACCACGCCGTTTCATTACAAAATGAAAAGGAAAGGTCTATGTACTATGGATGTAGCTTGGAAAAGAAAAGAACTTCATGCTTCATCCATCAAAGACAAACATTTTTACTAATGCTTAATGAATGCTGAGAAAAGCTTGTAGATTTTCCCTTGCTGTCACATATTTTGCCAAACGCAATCCAAAATCGCGATAACATCTTCCCAGCAACAATCAGCATCGTGGTTGGGACTCGGTGTAAATAGATATGTTCCTTCCAGTATGAGTTTAGCATTGGGAGGTAAAAGTGTTTTGTAAAGCGTTTATCCTATTGTTGTGTTTTTTTACATTCTTGAAATCTAGTATGAATAGGAATATGGTTTCTTGGCTGTGTGTGCCTTGCACATACGACTTGATCTCGTTATGTAAGCAAGTAATAGCCCATTATTAAGGTAAAAATGTAGCCAACCATAGAATTATATTGTAAGCATGGATTGAGAATGCCATAAAATTGGAGGATGTGCTGCTACTGGTACTGGAGGAATTTTTATTGTTAAATATTGCATGCAGCAGCGGATGAGATGATGATGAAGGATGTATTTTGAGTTGAGATGGGTAAGAGCGGAACAACAATGGACTGGCTCTCATTTCAAAGATGTACATTACATTCTGAGTAAGCAACAATAACGAGAAGGTGTTTGGGATACCGCCTTCGAAACATCCAGCGATGCTTATGGATTGTATTGTTGCATTCATACCTGTACATAGCCAATTACCGTAATACCTCCAGCACTGATGCACTTTCGATTTGCTAGTTTCTCTTATATAATGGTCCAGGTATGTATTGTATGCAATCATATCTAACAGAAGATGCAAGTGGTAATTACATTGGCCCTTAGAGTGCTCTCATCACCAAAATTAAGACGAGTTGATTTATCCGAAAGCTATGAATTACCTATTCACGAGTTGCCGTGCAGAAATTTAGCAGCTAATGCCCTAGACGGGTGACTGGGAATGTGCAGGCAAGCAATAACCTGAGAGTCAGATAAGCAGAAATTGACCCGCCCACATGTCAATCAAGAGAAATTTATTTTGCAGATTCGGATAATAAATATCATTAGAAGACAGGCTGGCTAAAAGACGAATGAAGGAGAAGGGGATGATGGCAAGAATTTTTTGGTGTTGTTTGCTTTGGATGCTAAATATTCTCTTACAAATGTTACGGAGTTTTTGAAGTTTTCGTATTGGGATGAGCTGTGGGCAATGCAGCGAGGCAAAGTTCTTTTCCAAAAGAGATTTTGCAATTTAAGCTGCTTACACGCATTTCTTTCATGAAATATTGGCATCTGATTTAGTACTTCCCTAATAGCTTAATAGCAGCGGTAATATGCATGGTTTACTTCAATCAATGTGAAACTCCAATTTTGCTCATGAGGCGAAAAGAGATACCGGCCGGGGTCTTTCCATATGGCCATTTATTGGGATGAGCCCAGCTTTAAAAACAAGGATGATGGCTCCCCTCTGATTTTATTATCATTTTACGGAATTGCGGAAGGAAACATCATATTTCACTTAAAAATGACTGTTCTGAACTACTTTTTTTCGTAGGAATTGACGGAAAATGGAGTTACAAGTATTAGGAGGCAACTGATGTCATTTGTCATTCACACATGATACAATCCATCCCGATTATGAAAAAGGAGATGATACAGTGATCGGGCTCATGAAAGTGCTCTCAAGATCTACTTGGTAGCCTGCCATAACTTTTGTAATCTTGAGATCATGAAAATTTGAGTAGTCGTTGGCTCCTCAGGAGGGTTCAGCAAATTAAGCTATTCCACTTGCAAAATGAAAATATAGGAACGGGAATAATGATCAGAGTATCGTGCGTAAGAATATGCAATATTTTACATTTTTATGTTTTATTAATTTCCTAGACTTAATAAAAGCATATCGTTATGTTATAATCAGAGATAAGATTAAAATAAAACGTCAGCATTTTAAAGTCAGTGAACCTTGATCAAAGAATGAAAAAAGCTGAGCTTGCATTTAGCATTGCATGCTGTCTGAAACTGAAATGCTGCGGTTAATTTGTATTCTCCCTTTCCAGCAATATTCATTTAAAACATTGCCCAACTATCAAGTTTCAAGTACAGGGATTAAGGAATGGACAATAAAGAAATTTAAACAAGGTGTCATTTACATATATTTATTAATTCCCACTTTTAAAACCACCATTAATTAAAAGATGCTGTGAATGTGCTGAAATGGAAAAAAAAAACTCCTTGAAAAACGTGTTAACCCTGAGGACATGACGTATGTTGCTTTCTTTCTACAAAAATGAAGCATACTAGTACAGAGTATATACAGCATGCAGACATGGATTTGTATTCCACATTTGTTCTGATTAAATATTCTTTTGCTGTGAAAGTCTAAACCTTATTTGTTACGTAATGTAATACCTTACTTTATAAGCACCATATCAAATTCTCATGTCATTTTGCTTATGGACTTTGTAGAGATTTGGCACAAGAATGCAATAAAAGAACGCAGTATGCGAAAAGGAAAAAAAAGTTTGTTACATAAGACAAGAGGAAACTTCTAAACCAAGTGTGCTTAAGAGATTCGGCTGTGCTGGGGAACAGCGTGCAAACTGCGAAGCAAGGCTTCATAAAGGATGACAATGAAGAAAGTTGCAGTGACAAAATAAGATGAACAAATGATGCTATGAGTGTTGCTACGTATTACAGATCAGACGTAGAGGAAAACGGCATGATAATCAGCTTATTAATATGTATGCGTTATGCAGAACTTCAACAATGGCACATTCAACATTGCAATATCCAATAGGCTACGAATTGCAGGGATATGACTTATGTAGAACATATTTGGTTTACTCGTATCTAAGATAGGAAAGGCACTGAAATCAAATCAACAACACGTTCATGCTAAAATCAAAATTTCTGTTTTTATAACTCAATTGAAGGCTTTCTTCTCTTAAAAATTAAATTAAAGTTTGAACTTGATTTAGCTTTGCCAACGTACGTGTACGAAGAAGAACATTAAAAAGCACTTACAGGATTGACACACCTCAGACCTCACACCTGGCAACACCTTCTAGGAAGCACTCACATAAAATTCAAGGGCACACTTATCATTTATCAGCATCATATCTTGCACTATTCTCCAGACAAAGTTTAAAGACAAGTCTTGACAATTTCACAAGCAAATTCTCGCATGGCAGACAATAAACTGAGAATGAAATCTTTTTTGTCGCAGCCAGGACTTTGACATCTCCTCTCACGTCACTCCTTCCAAAAACACATGCGTAGTGAAGCCTCACTCTCTGTAATGCCCCCAAACAACTGAGCCAATGCTGCTGGATACCGGATGCCGGTTTTCTTTCAGTCGGATGTTACTTTTTATTTACTTTGCCATCCACTATGTCGCCGTTATTCCACTCCATTTCACACGTCCTTGTATAAATACCTACACGCTCCACTGCGTTACAGTTACCCCCTCTCAGACAACACTTTATGCAAATATCCCTCAAGTTCATGGAATAATAGCGCTATAAGCTTGCCTCGTGTATCGATAACAATATGTGATTTGAATAGAGAAAGAAGCTAATTGAGAAAAAGGATCCACTCCCGACTCCCTTTCACTTTCTCATCTCATGCTCACGAGAAGAATAACTTGCAAGGTTGTTGTTTCAGACTGCGGAAGAGGTAATCCAACATAGCCTCCTACTTTCCGCAAGGATAAGTGATGAATGGCTGTGGAGGAGGAAAGTGAAGACGTATTCAGCCAGGATCATTATCACCGTTCGCTTTCTTCAAGTTATAAAAAATGGAAATAATATAATACAAATAATGTCAAGCTGCTTCTTTCATACCCATCCCAGTTGTTTTATGCATGTGTATGTTTACCTAATAGCGTCTCCGCTCTGCACACCAGTCACCAGCAAGATATCAGCCCATTTTTTTTATGTAAATGCAATCATGACACGAGCGAAGCATGAAATAAGGTTCACCAGCATGAAAAAAAGTTTCGCCGAGCTATATTCCTAAAGTTTCGTCGCTATTTTTTCCCCTCACTAAGTTTTAACGACAGATTAGTTATAAATAATGATGATATTACGCGTATTCAAAAACATGCAAAGACTCTCTTTTATTGATAAAAAACGTCTTGATTCCTTCGGCTCATATTTATTTTACCACAACTTTTATCATCATTCATCATCATCCTCACCACCACCACCAGTCTGCATCGTATCCGTATCGTGCTCAAGATGGCAATGGGAAGGATTAGTAAGCCAACGATATTCAATTATGGATCTGGGCAGATTCATTATATTTTCCATTATCCATAAAATAATACGTGATTATAGACTAGCAGTCGGCATATTCTCGTTAAAAGCTGCAATTACTTATATACGCGCTCGTGTATGTTTCAGGTCTAATTGTATAAGTGACTATGTAGGTATCTCGGTCGAAGTGGATCGACAGTTGTTTGTATATGTCCAGATCAGAGCAAAAAAATGGGAAGAAGGAAGGAGGACAAGACTCACGAATTGAGAATATCTAGATTCCATCAAGAAATACAGATTTGCATGCGTAAAAATATAAGTATTCGTATTTTTTTTTTCGTAAGCTAAAAAGTATATGCGAATCGCTGAACCCACTACTTTGGAGGGATCATTGGTGGAGGAAACATTAATTTATTAATATTATGAGTTGGAGAGATACACATTAATGGGAAAAAAGTATGCCAGGCTGTCGAGTGGATATTATTCAATGTGGAGCCATATCGCCCCGTAAAATCCTTTAGCGGTTGAGGAGGATGAAGAGCAGTGAGTTATTAGTATTGAATGTGCAGGGTAATCAGAATTTCATTTCTGTGTTTATGTTGTATAATGAAACGTAGACAAAAAAAATGAACTGGGATATGATTAAGAAGGAGACGAGCCATGATACGGCGTAAAGTAAACATTTGCATGAAATCGAAATTGGTTTTATCGCTGATCAAGATGAAAGAGGCATAGGTACATTGAAAGTGCGAGAAGTGCTTCACGCCATGTCTGACATTCATATAATCTTTGATTCCTACCAGTTCTTCACCTCGTATCAATATAGTACTCTTTATGATAGCTAATGATGAATATAATGAGCTATATATAATCCATTCATCCTTGTTTCAGCTGCCTATTGCCGATTCCATTCGAAATTTGGTTGGAGCGAGAAAAAATATTTATCAAGTTTGTAATAATATTTGTGAGAGGAGCATTCTAACAAATAATGCTTTGGAAAAAATACGTTTCTCCTCGGCTGCGTGTGTTACTTGACACCACACAGGCATCTTGTGCATGCCTGTCGGTTTGATATTGCAGCACAACAAGCTTCTTTTCTTCAAAATTCAGCAATGATGATAAGTCTTCTGGAAAGCTGGAATCAAGCCATGTCGTGTCACTCGTGTCTTGTATACTCTTACTTTATGTCTGCATATCTGAGAGCTAGGGAACGTAAACATTGGAAGTTTTTCTTTGATAAATAAGTCTATTTACTCGAACACAAAATTCTTGGTCAATCTTGACATGAAGTGATGACGATGTCAACAGCTAGCAATGAAATCAGATTTATAAAACCAAATTGTTTAGATTATGAAATGATGACATCAGCATGCTTGGTTCTTGAAAGTACTCATTCCTAATTCTTACGTTTTGATTTCCTTTTCTTCCAATTCTAATCCATTTTAATCCCTCTTGTTTCATAATATTTCACTATTTGCCTCTAAATACATTAATTAATATTAGAGTGGCTCCATTGTTTTCTCCACGCTTGGTCGACTGGCAGCTTCCCAAAAGTCATTGGGCTTAACTTTTTGACCCTCGTCAACGTTACCACCACCTCAAATAAACAAGACATGAAAACACCTATAAACATCAAGAGCACTTACATAGCCCCACCACTCAAGCAGTTTTAACTTTTTAAGTAGGCAATCTCCAAAACATATAAATTCCCATTCATTACCCACATTGACATTTTCTATCAACCAGAGTTATTCACAACCAATAAAAAACTAGGAGAAAATGAGCTCGAAAGCGGAAGTGGGTAAAGTCGTTTCTCTTTCGATAGTTACAGATCATATCACACAATTGACTGGTCCAACTGTATTGTAATGGACCATACACGAAATCCTTGAAGAAGCCAAAAAAATCCGAAGTTTTTTTCTTGACTTCTACTCCAATTTCTGTGGACGAGTGACGTAAGCAAAGTTGCGTTATTTGTGTAGAAATTCCCTCGTCTTGATCACTTCTGCTGATTATGCGTGTGACAGTGGCAATAAAAATTGAATGGCAGGAACAAACATGGATGGGGACGTAATCTAGGTAAAACGTGGATGGTGAAGTACGCATGTAATTGCTTTTTCCAGGGCAAATACGAAGATTTACTAGATATTGCCTGTTGATGATCATGATAATGATGATGTAGTTCAAAGATTACATATGTAACTGATCAACAAAAGAACGAAGGAAAAAGGAGGAAATTGGTAACCCTCCTTTACCTCTCACTTCTCCTCACCCATGCTCATCCCATCTTATTCTTCGGGATCATCATCATCATCTCATTTCATTTTGGTTGATGATCACGATGATCATGATGATGATGAATTGTGCGGTGTTGTGAACAAACCGCAATCATGTTATGTTTTCATGTTGATATGTGAGGTATGCATATATCATTATTGCAAACTCCTTTTCAATACCGATCACAGCCTGTATTATAGAGGCTCATTGAGTTTGATGAAGAACTTAAAGGGAGAAACGCATAAATAGTTGAAATTGTTGCTTTTTTCTCTTTTCCCTCTAGCTCTTGTTAGATGAATAGAAAAGGAGGAAAAAAACAAGGACCTTCTTTCATCTAGACAATTCCCTCGTACTCTATATTTCTCCCTTGTGCTTCCTCAAACTGGCAATAAGCCCAGAATTTTCCAATCTCGCGTCGTCCCCAAAAAAATGCTTTTGTGGATTGGGACTCTCGGATATATTCATGGGGAATTTATGATTTTTATGTGTGGTTTTGCTTGAAAATATACAAGTGTTGTATGAGTTTCTATAAGTTTGTGAGCAAGCCCCAGGAAATGCATAAAAATACTGTAGATATTTATATAATAGATGTAGAGGCTATCTTACAGCCAGATCTCCCACTGTGATCTGTTGTGTAAAGCGCCTATTTATCCAATTCTTTTCCTATTTCCAATCTCCATTCCTTATCCACTTGCCCGCCCATTATGGCCCATGTCAAGAGATTTATCAGAAAGCATGTGAAAGTCATCATCGTTCCAAAGTTGGGAGGCATACCATCCTTTTCAATTATTTCGAGAAGTTATAAGCGTAAATTAGCTGGATGTCAGTTGTAAGCCAATTTTCTATTTTGATGTGTTAATGCCTTCCTCTTCTTAATTTTTGCTTCTTAATAACTTGGAAGTGGAAAATGACTTCTACAGCCTGTTATGCTAGCTGTGTGGCTTAGGAATAGGAACGTTATTACTTAACCGTTTATATTTTCATTTCAGTCAACCGAGAAACGAAAGTTGTATGGGAGATCAGAGGGAATAAGTGAAATTGTAAAAAGATAAAAAAGATAAATGGCAAGAGTTTGTCAGCTCATTAAAGTTCATATCAGATCAAAGTCTTTCCATTTCCTTAATTTTTTGCTTTGCCCTTACACATTTTTTGAACGAAGAATTTTGTACTGAAGATGTACACAAGTTGATGCTCAAGTAGAAGAGACAATTACTGTTCATTTATTTTTTCTCGGGGAGGGGAAACCATTTACACCTTTTGTATATAAGTTACATTTACTCGTATGGGCTGCTTTTCAATTATTTTAAGTAAAAGCAGAAAACTTTTTACGGAAGTTTCGTGAAATTGGTTTGTTGTCTGGGATGGACTTCTTCCGTTTCCTTCTTCTATCATCTTCTTCCTCCTCTTCCTCCTCTTCTTCTTCTTCATCTTTTTCCTCGTCCTTTTCTTTCTCATTTTCCTTCTCCTCTTCTTTTTCTTTCTCCTCGTCCTTTTCTTTCTCCTCGTCCTTTTCTTTCTCCTCCTCCTTTGATTTCACCTCCTCCTTTGATTTCACCTCCTCCTTTGATTTCTCCTCTTCCTCTTTCTCCTCCTCATCTTCTTCCTCATCCAAGTGGTCTTGTGGACAGGGTTTCGGCAGCTCTTCATCAGAGCTCGGAAGTGCATTGTCGTCGAATTTAGCATTCCGTTTGAGTTGGACGTAACCAAAGTTGTGATTGAAGCGTGTGCAGTAAACTGCCAAGTAGTCATAGCTTGTAAAGTTCATTCCTTTTGGAAGTCTTAGCGTGATGTCTTCATTTTTGTATTTTTGTAGTTTGTCGCAGCTAAAAAAAATATTTATATTATCCTTATTATTGCAGCCCTCTTCAATCAAATCTATTGCAAATCTATATTTTGGAAAAGTACATAAATAATATTTGATAATCACCTTCCCTGCTCATCTGGAATAATGGTCCCTTTCAACTCTGCAAATTCCTCATTGTAAGGCTCATCTTCCTGCCCCACCATAAACCACACTGCCGGCCCTTCTCCAGTATAGTCCATTGCACGAATTTTGAGCTCGTTCGGACTCATTAAAGTGACCATCCCTGATCTAACGCCGTTGAATCCCCAAGATTCCATTCCTCCTAGGTTCACTTTACCCCAAACAATCAGGGGTGCCCATCCAATAATGGCTAAAAGGTAAAGCATTGTTCTGATGCTGTGGGATGAATTGCTCTTGCTGCTACGTCCGTCCATTGCACAACTGCTCATGCTCTCGCTTCACCAAATTCACTGAGTCCACTCTTTACAAAAAAAGTAGAAGTTATCCTTTGTTGCCCTCTCTGACGTCAATCAGCAATGAATACGAATGGCTTCTAACAATTAATTCATTTTAATGTATGTAATCGGGTCGACTGGACTAGTTGAGCAGCAATTGCAATAAACTAAGAAAATGTAGGCCATGTCATATCATATATCACTTTCCAAACTGCCTATGTGCTTCGTATTGATAAATATAACTGTTATATTATTCAGGTAATTGCATTCGAAATAATTTTCGGTATCTTGACTAGTGTCATCATTGCATCGAGCTAAATGAACATTTGAATGCAAATAAAAAGACGTACATGAATGTAATAATTACTGCTGATTATATTTATTTAATGAGATTTTCTTTAAAAAAACTATTATTAGAAGCGTTTTGAAATATTGGACATAACCGATTGAATGTAACGATCTGAAGCGAATTGTAGTTTACAAAAGTTTTCCACCCCTCCTCCTCTTCTTCCTGTTGTCACACTGTCTTCCACAATTTTCTCCGCGTGGCTCAGGCTCCTGGTCACACTCTTCAAGAGGCTTGTCTGTGCTTGGTCCTATTTGGTCTGCAGGAAGAGTCGTATTGAATACAGCATCACGACGAAGTCGGATGTATCCAAAGTTATGACTGAATCGGATGCAATAGACGCTGATGTAGTCATAATCAGTGAACTTCATATTCCCGGGAAGGGTCAGCATAACGTCTTCCGCATCATAACGGCCCAGACGTTCACAACTACAAACAAATCAACTAAGTAAAACCAACACTTTTTCTTTCATTAATTACAAATATTTATGTAGGCCACTACCTTCCTTCGTCATCGGGAATGATGGTCCCATCCAAATTGGCAAACTCCTCGTTGTACTCATCTTCCTCCTTGCCGATCATAAACCAGGCTGCCGGGCCGTCACCGTTATATTCAAACTTGCGGATCATAAGTTTATTCGGAGCCATCATTGTTATCATGTCACTCTCCACGTCATTAAAATTATCCCAGGTTTCCAGCTTCCCAAGATCCATTTGTCCGATAGCACTCCAAGGGCATAGTGCGACAAGGAGCCATAGCAGAAACTTTAAATGCTCCATCGAAAGTATAACTCAAAATCAAAAACGTTCCCACTCTACCTAAACTTCCTCGCACAGCAACACAGCCAGTCTGATATTAATTAATTGTGTTTACCATTCCCAAATCATAATATATATATATGTATCAGTCTGGGCCAAGCACCCCATCCTAAAAATTATTCATTTCCATACAATATCCCCATTAAGTAATTTATAGACGACATAACTACTTCTCTATTGCCCAATTAGCCCAGTTATAGGATATTAGTGAGAAGGAAAGTGATCTAATCGCATGTATAAATTATAGTTTTACTCGAAATCTCATTCACATTATGACCCTCCATACTTCACTTCCGTATCATCATCCACTCTACCTACAAAAAAATATGCAATGCAATGATGCAAACATTGATGGGGATCTCCAAATCATCTCATCATCCTTTCATCCAGGTAAAGTGATCCATCACCAGACTCCAGCAGGTCTGTTGACATCAAACTCTCAACATTGTTGAAATCCTGGCTATACTCGGATCTTAACAATGACTAAGCCATTATGCATGAGAAAGTCTAAAGTGAAAAAAAGGTTGTTTATCCATTAACAAATCAAGATCAAATTACAATAATGGTGGGTTATAAAAAGCAGTAGGTCTGGTCTCATCGTCCTTTCTCTATTTTTTGACCTTATAATGAAATCATGATGGGGATTAAAGGAGATGAGTATCATATTTTCATGGCTCAGGATAATTGTAATAGGATAGTGGAGTCGTTATGAATCCTTTTTGGATAATATGTAGCAGTGGGCCCTTTTGTTTCATTTTGACAGATGAGTCCTCATCATCCATAGCGCATCATCATTATCATCAGCATATTCCGCTGAATGGATATCAGCATCAGCCAAAAATCCTAATCTTACTTTCGTATCTCCGCTCTCGTCTTTCTTTTGACTGGAAAGCCTTAATTTTAGATATAAAGCATATTAATACTGTCATCATCATGATATAGTTTAAGTTGAATGTGGATATAATATAATTGCTGTTTTCAACCGGCCTGACTGTCGAGCTACCAGATAGTATCAATTACATCTCGTTGCTTTCTCACCATCTGCTTTCATCATTATTGCATTATTACATTATTATTTCATATATTAGCCATTCATGACTCTGCATCCCGCACAGAGAACATGGGTCCTCTCCTACTGCTTATAAATGCCGTTATAAGTAGAGGAAGGAGCAGGCTTTCGGCTACCGTGTTCCAGCTCCCAGTTAGGAAGAGATCATCAATCCTGCCTTTCCATGACAAATCCATTTAGACATGCTCCTATGACTCGCTACAGACACAGTACCAGCGAGTGTACCCTTGTTGTGATCACATTTTTATTGGCATTTATTGCATTGCTCATTTTTTCCTCCTTTTTCCCTTCATTTTTCCACATTTTATCTTGGGTCAATGTGTGCGTAAAAAAGTAGTTACTACTGAGGAGGAAAAAAGATATGAGCGAGTCATGATCCTGATTTGAAAGTGATCCGATGCGATGGTACACTCATTGTTGGAGTTTCATTGGCATCCACTTTATTCATAATGAAGCCTCTGATGAATGAGATGATGTAACGACCTTTTTAACTCAGGCTCAGTCAATGAAGCTCACCCCGATAGGGAGAGAGATGGGAATAAGTGGACTTGTGTGTGTAGCTGAGGGAATCGAGCCTGAAAAATATAAAAGATTGCCCTGATTGATGCACCGTAACATGACCATCTTGTATCTGTTTATGACACGTCATTATCATCATGAGCCTTGAAATTATCCGTTTTTCCAGGAGTAGCCTACTGACGGAGAGAAAAATTGGCTCTTTTCCTGTTAAATTTTTTTGTTCGTTTCAAGTGGTGGGAAGGTAACGTTTTTGTAGGGATGAGTGGAAATGGGACTGGGAATGAGCAGCGAACGAGTGCTAAATATTTGATTGTGATATTGAAATTGCTCTTCTTACAATTAATTTGGGATATTATTTGGCTCGCAAAAGAATTCTAATTGAATTTTAGCTGCTTTCCTTATGCCTGAAGAATGACTGGTTGCACATGAAATTAATTGAAATGTGGTAATGTAATAAATATTTTGGCAATTATAAATTTTTAGCTGACCTGTGGGGCTTTCGATATCAGCTACTCTCACATGTGCATGTTCTACATTAAAAGTTGTAAACGTTTAATTAAATGAAAATCAGATGCTATTTTTAATGCGCTTATTTATTTAATTGGAACCTTATTGCTCAATTTTTTTGGGGAATCTCATAATGCCCAACTGAACTTTCTGCTTCTCCCATCATCATTTCCAAAATGGTAATGAAGCTTTCTGTGTAAATTTGTTTTTATTTATTGAGATACATTTATTTCCCTCGAATTTGCTTTGTCACGCCAGGGTTTGTATATCTTTCCCATCCGCGGAACGAGTCTCATTGGAAAAATGTTAAATTGCGCTAATGATGAGCGTGACGCAATAAAAATCTATCGATGAATATTTTATAGATTTGATTTGGACAAATGGCTCTTTCATTTAGGAAGAGTAGAAAGGGAAGCTGTGTGCTCTGCGGACTCGTAATATTCTGGTGTGTTTTTCTATTCTCCTCATTAGCCGTATGTTTTCACGGTTAGGAATTACTAGAGCTGAAATGGCACAGAAATATATAACCATTCCTTTCAGATATCTTTTGAAATTGCTTCTTTTTTAATGCTAAAAAGGCAAAAGCAAGGTCTATTCCTGTAATTTATTTCTTGTACAAATCATTTCACTTAGTTGTTAACTAGCATGCCAAATTAGCCACCATGACGGGTGTTTCTCTCACCATTGCTGACTTTTCATGTTTGATCTGTGCCTAGAAATACTCTCGTTATTAATACGAATCACACAGTTTTTTTATAGATAGGTCCCGAGTTACTTTTTTAAGGTTAGACCTATTCCAAGACTACAGGCTCAGTGCTGGAGAGTATCTGCTAGTTTGATAAAATTGGGAAATTGGAGGAAAATGGCTGGAAATGATTTGGGTTTCTGCATAAATTGCACATTTATCATCAACTCCATATTATGGATATGTAGTATTTATTTTCTTCAAGTATAAATTGTCTGAGGAGAGGATGTAATGAAGGGTGATGATCGGATGATGAATAATTTTCTTTCTCTGCAGGGGGTAAACACAAAACGTAAATTGCAGTGAGTGGAGTAGATGGTGGCCCTACAAGACCCTAATCATATATCATATCATTTTATATCATATCCTTTTCTATATTCTCTCAATGAATCAGTCCAAGCTTGGTTGAATACTAGAAGAGCAGAGCCATTCTTGTATTTCTTATGGAGGCACATCTATTACGGAGATAAAGAGACAGCAGGCGGATGACAGATAGATACCTGTTCCTTCCTTTCTGGCCTTTGGCTGTAATTCGTCTTCGTCATAAATACTCCCAGAAACATCCCTCATCTCCGAAATCACAATACAGTACGATTTTATTAATCTACTAGATCACACCACACAAACCAAAAGTCATCACATTTGCGTATGAAATCACACAATTTTTCCCCATTAATATTAATAGATTTTGCTGAGAAGATTGAAAAATTATGACAAGGCTCATTCCACATGCTCTCATTTATCAAACCCCACATCAAATCTTAAGCGTATGAAACGGCAAACTGCATTTTGATATCAAGCCGAGGAATATTTAATTATGATGAAAAATTAGTTGGAATTGTTAATCAGCAATTTAATTTGTGCTTTCCAATTCAGAAAAGGTATAAATCCACAATCCACTCTGCCGCAGAGACAGTTTGAGTGATGATGAGCTTGAGTTGAACAGTCTACGATAGCGACTTAAGACACAGCATGGAGTTCATTACACTCAATGACAGCCAACTCGTCACCATTTTTTTTACTCTGGAATATATATTCAACTAATTATTCCATTAATGAATTATTTAGTGGATGAGGGGAAGCCACATGATAAGGATGGAAAAGTAAATTTCGTATATAACTTGTGCATGTTGTGATTCCTGATCTGATATATCTATGTATGTCATGTCACCTCTGCCACCTTCTTGTTGTGCAACCAATGTGTTTTCTACGTTAGATTTACTAATGGTTGATCCTTTTAAGTATAATTACTCATCAATTTGGGGGCAGTCAGAGGGTGAACTAGTCTGTTCATACATTGAAGCGATGAAGTGAATGGGGATGGAGCTCCTACCCGTTATTATCTATTTCATATGGGATTTCTATACGAGCTCGATGATCGTGTGCGCTGTCCTGTTGTTCCAATGTCGGTGTAGAAAAGATGGCAAATCTGAGTGTTGAATGATTACATAATGTATTCATGTATGAAATGATGTGTGCGACGATGATGATGATGATGAGAGGGGAAAGAAGTGAAAATAAGTCTGACGACCCCTTCCATATTCCTGTAGACCAATCCAATTGTTATGAGGGATGGGTTTTACCGTTTATACCAGCCGTACCAGTTTTTTTTTCATTCCCCCCTCAAAGCACCCTTTCAGCTTTGCATTGAGATTGCCACTACTGTCAACATTTTATTCTCACCACCATCAGTTGATGAAAATGCAAGGTAAGGTGGCTTGAGCCCTCGAGATTAACTTTATTAATCGTTGAGTAGTCGAGTGAGTGCAAGAGACAAGGATGAGCTAGCTTTTATGGGGCCTTCGTGATGATGGAAAGGGGTGAAATATCTGCTCCCTATAAATTGACACTTTGTTTGAGGAGCAAGTATGGCTGCCAAGTTTGGAGTGAAGTGAAAGGAGGCTTTCCAAGTTCATTACTGCTATAGATGTTTTAGTCATGGATTGAGGTGCAAATGCTGGGCATACTAACTTTGCCAAGCAGTGGGAACTAAGGTGAAAGTTTTGTTCACGTGAGATAATTTCCGTTCTCAGATATTAAAATGGCCTCCAGACATTCCTTCCTTGTGGACTCATTAATAAGCAAATCAAGAAAAGAAGGTCGAAATATTGGTGGTGGTGGCGACGCTTCATCAATTAGGAATAATGTAGAATCGAGGATACCGGAGAGTTCTCCCAATCATGGGGGTCTCACGTTACCCCCATATTCAAGTCTATTTATGGATAACGCAAGGTTAATGCTACAACCTGATCCGTCCTCATTGTATCTTAACATGCAAAGAAATGGAGGTTTATCCCGTTTTCCCACAGGGAATTTACCTGGATCACTTCAAAATTCGAGCCACCATTTTCCTCCATCCTCCCTACTTTGGAATTTTATGGGCTCTTCGTTAATTCCACATTCTGGCACGCACCATTTTCCACCTCCGATCGTGTCAGATCCATTGTCATACTTTCGCAGTCTCACAACCAATTTGAATGATTTAAATGGAAGAGGAGCAAATAACTCCACAATGCCCAGTGCAATTTGGCCACAGCAGCAAGCCACAAATAATGACACTGTTCAGCAATATGATACACCGCTTCGAAGTCAAGTGAAAATAGCCAGTAAAATTAGGGAAGATCCAGTTGAAGCGGTGATGGGAAGCCCCTCCAAAGAACATTTGAAGGAGATCAAGCGTCGCAGTGAAAGTGAGCCAAGGGAGTTTACTGATCACCACCCAAAAGTCAAGCGTCCCCGACATGGAGGAAGACATAACCAGGAAAAAGAAGAGAAAGCAATTATAAAAGTGGAAAATGATGATGGCGAAGACTATGAAGAAGATTTGGACCCCGGCACCCACGGCAGTAGCAAACGCCTTCGGACAGCATTCACAAGCACCCAACTTTTGGAACTAGAGCGTGAGTTTCAAACAAGCATGTATCTTTCTCGCCTTCGAAGAATAGAAATCGCCAACAGTTTAAAGTTGAGTGAAAAACAAGTCAAAATCTGGTTTCAAAACAGAAGGGTCAAGTATAAAAAAGAAGAGTTGGGCATTGTGGAGCAACCTTCCAGCTCAAATCATGGAGGAGGCGTTTGTAGCTCTTCTCATCATCACCCTCATCATCACTCTTCCCCAGACAACAATAACGTTAGCCGAATAATGGAATCCGAATGTTCACCCTTAATTGAGTCAACCACCAGTCCAAGAAAGAGTGGGAGCAATGCAATATCAAAATGCAAGTGTCTGCGTACCTGTTCACCATCCCCAAAAAAGTTGGCATCCTCAACAGGTCCGAATAATATTGTTAGCGCAAAATTAAAGAAACTAAAAGAAATATTGGGTGAAAATGACAATAGTAGCGAGGCAGAAAAGAAATCTCGTGGGTTTGAGAATGATGATATGATGAGGGAAATGGAACCAGAAGATTGTGATGTTTAAAAAATTTGAATATTTTTAATAGTTGTGTACATTAATTTATCATATTTTGTACTTAAATTATATATTTTACACTGTACAGCATTGCAGGAAGATACAAATATTATGATTCCGTAAGTAATTGTTCCCAAAATTGATCATAGTTATAAATTTCTGGATATTTCAATGCAAATAAATATATTTAGGATTAGGTTATGCTTTGTAATAGTCATGTAGAAAAAACATCTGAAATAGCTCATGAATTTTTTATGAATGCTTTAATAAAGTTGAAAAGTAATTTCGTTGAAATTGTAATTAGATGGATGTAGTTTCAGTTTTCAAAAGTTACTTTATTTCTCGCACTTTAGCTTTTAGCAGTTCTGAACATTTCCGGTTGCAGACAGCTGTATAAGTGCTATAATACGAAAGGATTTTTTTTACATTGTTTGAGATGCTACAATCTACAATCCCTTTCATAGATTTTGAATATTTTAAAAATTTAAAGTAGCTGTTCAGGTCACACCTCTTTTTGGAGAGCTCATCGCACAGCTACTTGTCATATCATTCATATTTACATCGTGTGTAACATGATGGGCTGCCCTTTCTAAAATTCTATTCACACTTGAAGCAAGCCCACTCATGTCATTGTTATTGAAAAACTAATAGCTGGGCTTGAAGGATGCATGAGAAAGATGATGAGAAGAGAGCATCCGTTTTGTCGGCAGCGTGTACTCCAGCTCCCCTTTTCCTTTCGTGACTGAAAATCATCAAAATACAATGAATTATGAAGACTCCATCATGTTCCCGGATGATAGACATGTCGGTCTGATAATTACAAGGCGCAAAGTGTACTCTCACACGGCGACAATACATTACATCCTCGTCACCACTTTTTAATTGCTACTTGAACATGTCACTTATTATGTGTGTTTATAAAAAAATGTTACAAACTCCATTCAGATTTTGTGACAATTACTTTAATTGAATTTAATATGATGTGAGCTCCATATCCCAAAGCTACCTCTAAAACTGTCCACGTCCGCTTATTTGTGAGAAATTTGCTAGAATCGGCCACTTCCCTTGATAATCGATTTAAACTCAACCAAATAGTACACATCAAAATGATCCCTAAATTGAGATTGGCCGAATACATGAAGACTTTAAAAATCAATGATGACATATATTCTGCATCATGGCGTGCTTACAGCTAATTTACTAATTTTTTTTATTTAAATAATTGCCTTGCATGCATGTCAATACTTGTGTATGATGCATATATGATGATTGTTATCTGTAAATGCAATTCTTATACATGGCCTTACAAACCCTCTGACCTATCAAAAAATATCTGTTCAAATATTGTATGCATTGTTGTCAGATGCATCCAGCAACCTACAGAAAAAACTTCAAAGTGACAGAAACAGTTTTTTTTAGAAAACTACAGGAGCAAGTAAAGGCAATCCTCTACTCTTAAAATCAGAGTAAAAACTCAAGGGTCCATGTTTGCTCATGCCGTCCCTTTAAATTTAATCTTGTTACATGTTTCATATTATCTCTTCCCTTGCACAACATCCCATAATAAGCTATTCAGTATTCATTAAATATCGCTTTTGTACTCGTTGCTCCCAGCCAGCCACACAATAAGCAGTGGTAGGGAGCCAGGGTACTATTCCACAGTTCATACTATAAAAAGTCCCTTTTTTATTCTCTCTTAAGCAGCCTACCCATTTTCAAGTAGTTTTTTTATTTGGAGATGGGCATAGTAAATACAGCTGGGTCGTACCTTAATCCTTTATATCAGTTTATTTATATGTCAAAGGTGATTATCATGATGTTGAGAAGCTTTGAACGTTTTCTCTTTCAATTAGCTCATTACGTAATCTCATTTCGGAGGACTTTGATGGAAGAGCTGAGTACATGCCGCTTATTCATTATCGCGTTCATGCAAACTTGTTTTGTGATGACAGGAAGGTCAAATTGATTGATAGCATCTGGGCGAGATTTACATGATGGATGATGATGAAGAAGATTGATCTTGATAGCGATAAATTAGATCAGCAATGGGCCAGCATTCTTTTTTAAATTTATTGTTTAAAAATATACACAATTCAAAGTATTTTTATAACGTATCCAAAGAAAATAACAGAGCGAGATAATATAACCGTTTCATCTCCGATATCCTTCTATTGCAGCCTATTTACAGTTTGAATTCGTGACGGAAAAGCTTTTTTAAGCGGATGCTTCTTGCGGGAAATCATTTGTTGAGATGACATGTTTATGCGCAAAGTCGTCTTGATCTTGTCGCGTTGCTTTGATGAGGAAATATATTGCTATTTTGTTGAAAGTCTCAAGATCGAATTTCCCCGTTTTGTCGGGATCATATTTGAAGAGGACGTTTTCCAGTTCCTGATTATCAATTGGAACGTCCGGCCTCATGGAACGGAGCATGCTAGCAATTTGGTAGTCTCTAACCACACCCTGTTTCTCGTAAGTTACAAAGGTCCTCTCAAGAACTGGAATCATAAAGATATGGAATATAAATTGGAGAAGGGAAACACAAATCCAGACAAATTTTTATGAATGAAAACTTACCAGATTGAGACTCCTTTCGTACCTTGAATTCCTGCAAAAAAATAGGAAATGAGATTAGATTTGGTTTACATTAGGATGCTTGACAAAATTTTGAAAAGAAATATTTCCACTTCTTACCATTTTTTTAGTTATCTGTGAAAATTTTGTTTTGATAGTAAAAGTGTTTTAAAGTAGTAACTTAAAGAGGTGCTTCTTTCCAACTCAAGTTAAGTGTCTTGACTGATTGCTGCACCTGGCTCCTTGTCTTGCTTATATAGGAAACGGTTTCAATTTCAATACTTAACATGCGCTGTTTTCTCGGAAGAAAGTTAAAGCGAAGCAATTGGCACTTGAGCGTAAATTGCTACGCAGTTGTCCAGAATCAGCAATGACAGAAACAAGGTTTCACACTAGTCATAGGAAAACATACTTCTAATACTAAAATAAGGGTTTACTTTGAAAAAATAATATTTTCTTTGCCTTTGTCATCGGCCCAATATCTTATGTTTTGTTTTTGTTGTAACTCTGTATATTTATATTGTGGGGTTTAAAATGAAATTGTTTACAATCCTTTATTTTCCAAGATCTTTCAGCAAGATTGCATTATAAGTTAGTGAACTCATAAATAAATTCTGTTCATAAGAATATTAGCACAGAAGATGCATCATGAAGAACTTTTAGGATGGCAAAAATTACAATTTATGGCTCCTCGGGGGCGTTCTGAGACAATGTGACATTTTGAACTGTACGATTTTGAACAATTCTGAAAGTCAAATAATAGTTTCTAAAACTCTAAAAGTGCTGTTCAATGTCATTCATCAGTTTATTTTTAGTTTTGTTGTTGTGAAAGGTACGAAAACTGATTTTTAACGGTAAAATTTGAGTTGTTGCACCATTATATTTATAGACTATAATTATAACATTTCACACCTATAGACCGTGTCGAGCAATGGAGCAATGGGTTCAAGATGTAAAGAATAAAGAGTAAGAAAATAGTTAGAAATTGAAATGCCTGTTTTTTTCGCAATATTTTGGGTGAAAGTCAAATCCTTCAGACTTCTGAAAACCTGTTCCCGACAATTTACCAGTCAACTTGTCATTTAGATCTGGTAGTTGGCAGTTGTCCTCTCGTCAGTTTAGCACGAATATTTTGTTGGCAATGAGATGAGATGACTAACTAGCCATGAGGATTCGTGTCAAAGTCATAAGTATGATGCAACCCGATCACTGATTGATTAGTTTGTTCAAAAATGCTTCCATCCTTTTATTCTTATACTTTTACACTTTGTTAAATATCCGTAGCTCTTCATTTATAATTAAGCATATAGGTCATATTATAAGGATAGGTCAGAGAGTTGTCGAGAGAAATATTTTTAATGTTACTTTTTATTGCAAAAAAACTTTCAAATTCTTTAACATGACAATATGGAACAAATATGAATACTTACTACTAACAAGTATAAAATATTACAAGCAATTCATCATCGAGCATAAATTATACTAACATTTGTAAGTTCAAACTAATGAAAAATGAAAATAAGTGTAGAAACCTACAACTAAAAATTACACATCTTTTGAAATTGAAATGAGAAATGTCATCAAATCTACTTTACTTTTTTCAGTTCCATACTTACTCAGTAATTTAAGCAAATCAAAGTGATATTTACAAAAGAAAAGGTAAGTAAATATCATTCCTGCAGAATGATCAAGTAGTTAATAATAATGACTGTTTATGTGACCTGCTTCATAAAGAGGAAGCAATACAGAAAGTTTTCAATTAATACGGGAGATACTTTATAGGCATTAAATATATGTTATTCTTCCGGAGCTGTAACGTTATCATCATCATTGTTCTCTGTTTCGGGGTCAGACTGTTCTGGTTTCTTTTCAAACTCTGAAATCTCTGTGAATGAGTCCCTCAAGGATGAGAGAGCATCTCCAAGTCCAGACTTGATCTGATTGAATTCTTGGACGACGAGGGACATGCGACCAAGAAGGTAATTAAGATTGTCATCAACTTCTCCCATTCTATTAGTGATCTGTCCTACTTTCCCATCCATGGATGACATCGTGTCCAAGCTGTTGTTGACGTACTTAGAGGTTTGGCTATGAATTTCGTCAAGTAGATTTGCAGATTTGCTCATCTGATGGTATAGGATCCCGATCTGACGCCAGACTTGACTTATTTCCTCTTCCATGCGTCCAGTTAAGTTATTCAGAGCGAAACTTTGGTTGCCCAGCACAGCATCTGCTAATCCATCAAAGCGGGCTTGGAGAGAAGCATTTAAGCTCGCAGTGTGTGTGGTCAATTGATGATTCATCTCTCCCATAATCTGCTGAACGCCATACTCAAGTCGTCGTTTGGTATCCAAAACGCTATCACCAGTGTCCAGCAACACGCTCTCCACATTTGCCAATCCTTTAAGCTCTCCACTCAAGTGCTCATATTCACCCTCCATTTTTAAGGAGAGGCTTTCAACAGCCTTCTCAGCTTGACGAACCTTGTCTTCCAAATGCTTCTGTCCACTTTTCAGAATTTCTTGAACTTTACCCAGTTTCCGCTCTACATCGCCGGTAGAGTTCTCACGGAGTTGGCTGACCTGACTGTCAATGGATTCGAATCCGGCACGAGTGTCTAATTCCAATGAAGTCAGAACACCTAATTTGCAAAAAAAATCATAATTAAATTGACTGTATATTTGGTGAACTCTTTGGAAATGAAATTAAAAGCATTTATTTCCATGTACCTGAAAGGTTCTGTGCGGAATTAGTCATTTCTCCAAGTAGCCCAATAGCCTTGCCAATTTCCTCCTCTAAAACAGCCAGTTGCTTTCTCTGAGAGTCCATGGATTCCATCACTTCTTTCTGCCAATCAGAATGATCTGCGCCGCCAGGAGATTTCAAGGTCAATATCTGGGTCTCAAGTTCATGTGTTCGAGAAAGGGTTTCTTTGATATCAGCCAACTCGGACATGATGCTTTCACTGAGATAGGAGCCTCCACCAGTTCCTTCATTGGCCCCAGCAGTGCCCATTGACGTTGCCTTCCACAGTTCCATCAAGCTATCGAATTTCTCGGCTGTTCGATCTCCCGAATCCTTCAACATGTTTACCTGTAAAAAATTTATGTAGCAGTCAGTAAAATATGATAAAACATATATTAGCTTATTTATTCATAATGCATGCACCTTATCGTTAATGCTGGTCATTTTGGTATCCAAGTTGGTAAATGCTGTCCCACTGAAACCGCCCCCGTTTTCCAGGAAGCCCCTCACTGCTATGAGATCCGAACGAATATTATGGTTTTCAGTCCTTTCATCCTCAGCTTGCTGCCATAAAATATTTTGTTTTCAATTTTCAGTATATTATTTAAACCAGATTATTAGTGCAGATGGGAAGCAATAAGTAGTAAAAAATTGTAAAGAGGAAGAGGTACCTTTTCTAAAGTGGCATGGGTATGCTTGACTTTCTCATCAATTCTGGCAATGTAAGCTGCAATGTTTTCAATATTTTTCTCCTCCCCTCTCGTCCGCTTCTCCAAGGAAGCCAATGAGCGTGTCAACTGCTCCCCCAGTTGCCTCTCCCGTACCTCATGCCTTTCCAGCTTGTCCATTTGATCCCGGAGAACAGAGACGAGGGATAAAATTGCATCTCGAATATCTAAATGGCTGTATCAAAGAGACAAACAGAGTTTCGCAAGTTGCCCCAAAATAAGATTTCTTTGTTACATAAAAACATAAATTCATGATAAAAAACCAATGATAAACCCATTACGTGACAGAATAGTCTCCCGACGAGGAGCCTCTATGGGACTGCGGAGCACATTGAACAAAATTAAACAATGCTCCAGCTAGAATCACTGCCGACACGCACTTTAAAAAGCTGCCCATTTCGTAAGGCGTTATCAGGGAACAATTATGCAAAAAAGTATATGCGTAGGGAAGACTCGCTCAAGTTCTTTCCTCCCGAGCAAAAGACTGTAACTGGCGTAGTTTCCTCTTTATCTTCTCGAGCTCTCCTTAATGGCCAGGGACATTAGCACTTGGCAAAAATGTTTACTTTAGACAAAAGACTCTTTCAGCAAACAAACGAGGAAACAAAGGTCACTGAAACGAGAAATGACTGGTTGAGGTTTATTATTTTCTGGCAGTATTTTTCGAAAAAATTTGCACACACGACGACGCTGATAATGGCTCTCCGTCAGAAACTATTTGGATGCACCATGAACGCAATAAACAAATCTGTTCTTTTTGCGTCAATCCCCAAACCAAGTGCATGGATTCATTCCCTTCTTCCACGTAATCTTGTTGTCAGTTGGACGTGAATGGGAGTCATCATCTATCAGAAACAGTCAGTTATTAAGAGCAATGAGGATGGGGAGATAATGGTTACATAATTGTAGAATTGAAATGAGTTGTGTTTGTTGCTGGTGGAGGAGACTCGGAAAAGATTAAAACGTCCCGTCTCGAGAGGATGTACTGCGTATGCCTTGAGCTGATATCAAGTGCTCGAGAATAGGAAATTGCTGTTCCACTTTACTCAAACTTTTCTGCTCTTCTCAAATTCATTTTAAAAAATGAGTATATCACGTCTTGAGCTAAATACCATGTAATATGGCTATATGGAATACCAGTAGCAAACAAAGGAAGAAAAAATCTGTTAAATGCTCCCATATAGCCCATGAAATACTCATTTCTTCAACATCCCAAATCCAATAAGTACTCAAGTACTGATAGGATCGACTGACTACTGCGTACGCATTATTTTTTGAAATGGGAATTCAAAGTCATTCGGATATATCACTTTAAATAACGTTCCGACATGTAGGCAAAAAAGGGAATTTTCTCTTCTTCTGGAATAACCTAATAAGCATCTGGTTCTGCTCCTGATTAATATCTATTTACAGGATATTTTTTTTCTACACTCTTCTTTATGAGACTACTGCCCTTGTCTTGTCATGTCGACTGAAAAAAATAACTCATTTCTTTTCCTTCAGCCCATCACAGAAGCAGAATAAAGTGCACTTTTCAACTGCACCCAAATGAAACCAAGTAGTACTGGTAAAGTCAGTAGTCAGTAGTAGGATAGGGAAAAGAGTATGTAGCATAATCATAAAGTTTTTAAAACGGGATTATTGTCTAATTCCGAGGCTGGCTGGCCGTGTGGTCGTTGTTCGTCATCTCAGTTTTCAACAAACATCTGCACATTTTACTGCACCTACCTAAAACGAAGATGTTTCTCCCCCGTCTCATATAGGGTGACCATATTTTTTCAACTAAAATATAGGACATTTTTACATAATCATCATCATCACCATTACAAAAAATATTAGTAAATATTTGGGGTAAAATGAGAATAGCTGAGATAGAACAGATTTTTCTGAAGTCTAGTCTAGATTTTCAAATTTTGTACTTTTCCCGCTATAACTTAAAACGGATGCAAGTTTTATCGTATGGGATTTCAGATTCGAATTCAGAACAACGGTGCGGTCATTTTAGTACTAGTTTTGATCGAATCCGTGACAAAATGTT
>JAQGAH010000519.1:0-34626 GCA_034696885.1 Lepidocyrtus paradoxus | reverse complement strand
AAATCCTACCTACCTGTTCCTCAGTTGAATATCTGTGCGTGTTATTTCATGTGTGAGGCCTGAAGTAAAACATGATGCCTGTCAACATTTTTTATAACCATCAAGGGGATTTGGTAATGCATAATTAATTGTAAGTACATGTATGTATGTTGGTGACGTCTGTAAAATGCTAATGTACCCAATTATCATGATCAATCATGTTATCAGTCATCTTGATGTAAATAAATTATATCCACGAAAAATGAGTCCCTCGATACAAAAATAATGTTTTTTAATACTGTTGCTTGGTTTGGTACTTGGTACTCATCAATTAAACCATATTATTTCAGACACTCATAAAAAATCTTAAAACATTGTATTTTAGATATTTTATTCCCTTTCTCGGTTTAATTATCCTCGCTGGAGGGAAGACAGTAAGGACCATAACTATCACATAATAAGAGGCATGTTTATGTCTTTGTTTATTTTTGCCATTAATGTCATTCATTTTTCATTGCAAAAGGAAGTCGGAAGCTTCCATAATACACGAAGAGTGAAAGGTTTGGAAGCAAATTTTTTATGGTGGGCGTTTGGGCGTGTGCCCTCACATTTTGTGCTAAAATCAGGCTTTAGCGAACATATCAGATGTGGAAATCATATACACCGGTAGTGTGATGTGGCGGTTGGTGGTGAGCTGATGTTTATACGGTGGAAGTTTATGCCACAAAAATTGACCAAAATATGCATGCAGCTACAAAATATGTATGCCAGCACAAACGGCCACATTGCTACAAGTACTTACTTAGTTGTTTTTTTTTCTCACATTTTCAATCTGAATGGCGAGAATATTAACCAAGTTAAACGGCATTTTTGAAAATTAAACCTTAAAATAAAAAAATAACAAAAGAATATTTCGTCTTGGATGAATAAATTCTCAAATAAATAAATCAATATTATTAAATATTAATAAATGGATTGGAGATCATTATTGAGTAGTACTAATCCAACACGCTTAATTATTTTCAATGGACCTAATTGCCTCCTGCTCCTCATCGTAAGCGTGAGCGTCGTCAGCAAGGACCCCGAATCCCAGCAAACTCACAAAACGATCCATCTCAATGGTCATATGATAGCAAGCAGTTTCCAGCTTGATAAGGCTGGCCCTCATAACGCTGACTTTCATTGATAGAGCTTTAGGATACGGATATATGGCCTGGAGACCTACAAACCAACGTTAAAGGATTATATTCCATTAAACTTGTGCTCATTTGTGGCTACATTTATTTAATTTTATCACCTTGAGTATCATGAAAGTATATTATGTATTATGTACTTACACATGTAGAGTCCTCGTACAAGATCAGTAGAACTGAACAGAAAGAACTTGAAATTTTCCGTGTGCAACCCGGCGGCACAGGCTCGCACCAGTTCCCCTGGGATATCAGCCAATCCCAAGTAGAAATCAGTTTTAGAGAAAGGAATAGTCACAGTCACTTTCTTCTTCTTCCCCTCCGCGTCGTCAGCACTGTTCTCGTCAACAGGGACCTCAACCTTGTAGGTAAAGCGTTTCTCTACCTCTTCGTACCGCAGAAGGCGACCCTCCTTGAAATACACGAGCAATGCATAGGCTTCAGTATACTCCTGGAGAGCTGGAAGTATGAAAAAAAAATGTTTAATTTAAAATTAAGTCCTGATTCTTATAGTGCCAAATAACGATTGTTTCATTAATTTCAATATCAAATGAGTCGGTTGAATTAATTCAATTCAATCACAAAATGTAAACTTACCAGGAGAATAGCAGCGGCTATACTGCTGAGCATCCAAACGCGCGAGCTTCTTTGCCAAACCTGGGAACAACTTGACGTTCGTCAAAAGCTTGTCGAGACTAAGTTCAGCATGCTGGAGAGAACCGAAATTCCTATATAAAATAAAGACAATTATAAATGCATTATGGGTTTATCAATTAATTGCAAATATTCCCAATTCGAAGACATCAAACAATTTTGCACATGACATTTCAGGCACGTTTAAGATCATATCCCACCCCGCCCAAACTCAACCCTCTCTACTTATTAAACCTGCTCACAACACAGACGTTGATACAGTGTACGTAGAGCATTACCCTTCATTATATTATGTCACCCCCATTAATTAAGTTCATTACACCCCATCCAGCAAACAGCCCCCCTCGACTCTTGTGAAAGGTGAGGGAGCTCTGCTCTAATCCAACAGGGTATGTATTGTTTAGGAATGCAATGCATAATAATAATCGAACATAATTCAAAGAAACAGTAAACCTTAGGTTTAGATTAATAGTATTAGTAAACTCACTGATAGTAACCGACGACCTGTGACACAGCCTTTTTGGATTCCCAAGTTATCTGGCGACTAATATGGCGAACATCCCCGTAGTCCACTTCCCGCAAATACAGAACCTTCCCGATATCCACAAACATGGACATAATTGCCACACCACCATCCTCACGACAGGGTTTACTCATTTTACCCACAAGGAGTTTCCTTGCGTCAACATCACGCTCGCCTTCCATTTTACTTCCAGTGATTTCCACCGCAGCAACCTGCCTAGAAATCAATCAATTTTAACTAAACACTGCTGTGCTTTATTTATTTTTAATAAGCGAAAGTTTACAAAAGTATTTCCTTACCAATGATCTCTCAGAAACAACTCAAATCTTAATTAATTGAAAATGACATTCACACTACAACCTTCACCACCTTTTATAAAACAGACTACAGTTAAGTTTTAACTTAACCAATATTAAATACAGTTAACAAATCTCAAACACATTAACTTTTACCGACTTGCCGGAATTGGGGGAATGGTGCAGGTGGACTAAAAAGATTGAGACAGAGAAGAGCATGTCATCTCACTTCACTTGCACACCATTTGATGAACTTTTTACTCCCGCCTCAGCCAACTCAAAAAGTTTGGGGCACACTGCAACAAAGTGAACAAAGACGAGGAAAAGCAACGCTTCAAGCCATGCGTGCCTCAAGCCATGTCTTTTTAGTTGAGTTTTCATGGCATGGACTATGCGATGCATAGGGTTATCCTACTTCCCTTCCTTATCCGATCATTCCACTCCACACAATTCCAATTCTTTTATCTCTGCATTGGATCCATATTCCCGTAGACTTTTTCCAAAAGTTGAAGGCGACAAAAACACCTCTGGAGTGTGTAATATACTGGAATAGAGATCTAAATTAGATGATAGAAAAAAAAACATGCAATTCTCCCATTTTAATTCTACTTTTCCAGCAATAAAGTAGGTAATATGCAATTTATTAGCTACAAAGTAGCACCCTTCCTTTTTCCATGCTCATCATCATCGCATTATCATCACTTGTCGCGAAAGATTGGGAGTGAAAAGGATGGAATACAAATATTATGCAAGCTGGTTTCTGTATTATGCCTCTCATCATTGTCATAGTCATATCATAATGAACTTTTCTTGCTGGCTCCCTTCTTTTTTTCGGTGGTATTTGTCGGTCTTTTCGGAGAACTTCCGAGACAGGGGAAGAAAGGGTATTATCTTCTATTAAGCCATACTTCACCAACACCAACACTAAAGGGCGGAAGCTTATTTTAATACATGCACTGATTCACGAGCACAAGATCGACATATATACTTTGATGTTTTCTGACATTCACCATATGGCATATACTTCATCAAAATTTGAAATGATATATCATTTTCCAGCAAAAAATGGCCGATTTTATGATTTAACGGTTTTGATCCTATAAAATAATTATTCGCGACAATAAATTACTTCTAATTTCTGCAATTCCAGCTAAAAATCTGCAATTTGTGACATGAATATTCGAGTCATTCATTCAAGACGAAATATTCTTTTGGTATTTTTTTTATTTTAAGGTTTAATTTTCAAAAATGCCGTTTAACTTGGTTGATATTCTCGCCATTCAGATTGAAAATATAAAACATAAAATATATATAAAAAAACAACTAAGTAGATACTAGTAGTAATGTGGCCGTTTGTGCTGGCATAACTGCATGCATATTTTGGTCAATTTTTGTGGCATAAACTTCCACCGTATAAACATCAGCTCACCACCAACCGCCACATCACACTACCGGTGTATATGATTTCCACATCTGATATGTTCGCTAAAGCCTGATTTTAGCACAAAATGTGAGGGCACACGCCCAAACGCCCACCATAAAAAATTTGCTTCCAAACCTTTCACTCTTCGTGTATTATGGAAGCTTCCGACTTCCTTTTGCAATGAAAAATGAATGACATTAACGGCAAAAATAAACAAAGTCATAAACATGCCTCTTATTATGTGATAGTTTATGGTCCTTACTGTCTTCCCTCCAGCGAGGATAATTAAACCGAGAAAGGAAATAAAATATCTAAAATACAATGTTTTAAGATTTTTTATGAGTGTCTGAAATAATATGGTTTAATTGATGAGTTCGTATAAACCAAGCAACAGTATTAAAAAACATTATTTTTGTATCGAGGGACTCATTTTTTCTGGATATAATTTATTTACATCTAGATGATTGATAACATGATTGATCATGATAAGTGGGTACATTAGCATTTTACAGACGTCACCAACATACATACATGTACAATTAATTATGCATTACCAAATCCCCTTGATGGTTATAAAAAATGTTGACAGACATCATGTTTTACTTCAGGCCTCACACATGAAATAACACGCACAGATATTCAACTGAGGAACAGGTAGGTAGGATTTCTCCAATGTCAAGGGCTATGACGCCTATAGACGTCTGTAGGAAACGAAGTAGTAATTTCTACGTTATAATTGTATATTCATATTCATCCATAAATTTACACCTTCTAAAGACCCTCCTCTCCTCTCTCATCAAATCTATATCGCTGGTTTCTCTACCTACCCAAACTGTGCAAGTAAACAAGGGGAACTTAGCATTAATTATCATAAAGAACATATTATAACATCTTCGTTGTCGTCATCATGCCACTGCCACCTCCACCATTTGGTATATAGCAAGATAATCTTTTTAAAAAAATGTTTTTCTCTCCTGCGCGTCTCCTGAAACAAGAGTCCAAAGGTCTGGCGAAGACCCAAATACACCAAAAAAAAAGGTCTTCATTCTTCTTTAGTTCTTTCTTCTCATTCCCATATTGCCCCTTTTCATCAGCACCATACTCATATCATCAATGAAATGGTTATAGCTTTTAGGTATATGCATCCCGTTTTTCGGCAGCTCCTTTATATTCATTCCATTTCTAGTCATTCATGATTATAATATGCTGATCTGCATTTATTATGTAACGCCAAAGAAGAATTATCACAAGGATAACCTTTTTTTAAACATCGTCAACCAACTCATCATACATGTAGATAAATTTCCAACCAGATAAAGCATTAGCAAATATATTACATATTTACAACTAGGCTTGGGCACTGGCTCCTTCACTCTCGCGAAATGCAAAAACAAATATGGGACATTTCATCATCCAAATGATTATAAATCATTTCATCAGAGTCCTGGTCCATACTCCATAAAGATCTGAGATGAGCTTGATCAGGACAGGGAAGAAAGTAGTATTATGAAAGACATGTGCGAAATCTTTTATTCTGCGGAATGTGCAGAAATAAATTGGCAATATACCTAATAAAAGCATGATCAACAGGACTTAACATGGAATAATAATCATAATCATTATTATTACGGTGCACACCAGGTGGTGGCCATTATCTGACATATTTAATGGGTAATGATTGATCTGAATATTATATGAACTGATGCTGATATGATCCATGATTGGATCCTCCACGGATAACACGATGCCATTATATAGCCTCCACGTTTCTCTGACCGCTTCACTTTTGAGCCCTCATCATCCCATGCCATGTGTATTAGGCGTCAGCGTCTAGTCTCATTCAGTTGTTGTCTTATCTAATTACAGTATATTAGCCCTTGTATTGGATTAATAAGGGGAAAAGCTGTAAAGATTACACTGATGGTCGAGGAGAGACCGACCAGCGCTATTATCTTCATATCGTGGCATGATGGTATTGTTCAGTTAGGCTTTCACAGGACACAATCAAGCCAGACATGAGACCATTATGAATCCCTAATGTTCCTACAACTTTATATTCATCATAGGGCTTCATGTAATATATTGGAAGTGAGGCGATTTATTTGGAAGTGTAGAAAAAACTGGTTGGTAATGTATGCAATGTTTTTGTGTAGGTATGCGTGTGTGTGTTCCTTCACACATATTCTCCATATCGCTGAGGTATTTCTTCACAGGTCTGGCTTCCCGTGTCTGGCTCATTTACGCATGGAGTTGGAGTGGAGGGACATGCAACGAGGAAAATAAAAGATGGAGAGAGACCAGAGGACCATAATGATAACAGAGAGCTCTTTACACCACAAACTCTGCATATGAAAAATTATTAACAGACTTCAACCCATTTAGTATTTTTTTCCTTGGAAATACATGGTTCGTGATCCCATCACATTCATGATGTCCGCCACCGTGTGCTCCTCATACCGCATGGCATTCATTGTGATGGAACTAAATGGAAGGAATTGAACGGTTATTTTTTCTGATGAAATAGCAAAATCATGCTTGCAGCCTCCCCTTCCCAAACAAGACATTATTTACCGCTTATTTACTAAACACTAACTATTATACCGTCATCATGAGACCCGTTAACATTTCAAGCGTGTTTCTATACTCAGCTCTTTCTCCTTCACTGTGAGATCATTGGGTCTCCAATAAAGTATTCAAGAGTGTCTCGTCAACGGTTAAAAAAGCGGTTCTACATCCAATTTACATTTTTCTTTAAAACAAAATGCTTCATTTAGGCATCCTCGCCTTGTCCTCTGCAAACAAAGGAAGGATATATGTCCACATAATTACTCAAGACAAGGAGGAAAAAAGGCCTGTCTGGCATGAAAGGGAAAACTTGAGAAAAAAAATCCTATTGCATGTTCGTCCACGTCATTGTCACCTTCTTCCCCCACCTCCATTCACATTACATCTACAAACTACAATCCATCCCATTCATGCCTATCAACGGTTCATCTACCCTTAAAGGGTCTTAGGAGCCGACCTTTTTCGGAGGATTTTTTTTTTGACTCTTTGAAGTCAAGTCATGAGACCCTTTCCCTTCTCCATTCACACATTTTTGTTCTACTAGGCTTCCTACTTACATTCCGGCCACATGCATTTCTCACATTTCCATCCCTCCAAATGATATTTTACCCATTCATATAACATCCGTTTCCATTGGCTACCGGTATTCTCAACACTGCAAACTGCAGCTCTCGAAAGCAGTGTTGATATTTTTTTTTACCAAAAAGTTACTACTACATGGAAGTAGGCAAAACGCATGGCCTTTATCAACGTGAGCTTTTATATAGAGGAGTTTTTTTTGGTGTTTTTCGACTTCTTCGTGTCTTCCTTGCACCACGGCTCGGCTCAACTTGGGTGAGGGGATGTCCATGAAGGAGGTGAGATGAGGAGCCGAAGAGTAGAGGACCCAAAGACCATGCGGTATTGGTATTAAAACTTGCTTCTCGCTCGGTTTCTTCAAAATCCTTCACTGGTCTGGTCTGAAGAAATATCGAGTGTGGTAGTTTTTTACTGTACTCGCAAAACTGTTCGTATATCAGCCCCTGTTCTGGGCCTGGTGGTGGTGGTGGTGCTGGCTTCCACACTTGGTTTTTGGATCTCTCCTCGTCTCATCATCATCATTATCATGAGCACCACCATACCATCGTGATCATCATCGTCGGCCGTATCACGAGGAAGAAACTATTCTCATTCTCTTACCTTTTATTTCATGGTTCCCCACTTGGCAATGCATTTATGAGAGGAGTCGACAGCCAGTCAGTTTTCTAGTGCCATACAGTGCTGATGTTGAAGGTATTAATGATAAGTCGGATGCTCCTTCCCTGATATTCCACCTAAGGTCCTTGTTCATTGTTGGTCATCTTTTGCGATAATTTAGCTTCCTAGGTTAAAGCCCCCTTGTACGGCGTAGTCAGCATTCACAGTGGGGTAATAAGGGAAAAGGTCGAGTGATTTTACATTTTTCTCCTCGCTTGGTGCATTCATAACGAACTTGAGCAGAGGGGTTGGAGGAGGGTGGATGTGAGTTGAGGTTTTTGTGCGTGTGTGTGTGATTGGAACAATGGGCGACTCGAAAGCGGAGAGGGGTAACGTGGTCACGGAGGACGTGTACTATGTACACGACTCTGGCCTCACGATAAAGATCATAGCTCCAGGAGCGGAGCCCTTTGAGATTCAAGTCTCCAGCACTGAGATTGTGCAGGAGCTTCATCAGTTGCTGATGGAGCGGGAGGACACATGTCACCGCACCTGCTTCTCCCTCCAACTGGATGGGAACACGCTAGATAACTTTGCGGAGCTCAAAAGTATCCCGGGGCTGAAGGATGGGAGTGTGATTAAAGTGGTGGAGGAGCCGTATACTTGTCGGGAGGCGAGAATCCATGTGAAGCACGTGAGGGACTTACTCAAGCCTTCAGATTGGGCAGACGCTTACTCCGGCACGGATTGTGCCTCTTTGTCCTTTCTCAATGCAGTGAGTGGGGGAGAGTTGTCGGGGAAGAAGAGGGTCGTTGACTGCACTCCTCCGGAATATATTATGCCGGGGAATGGGGGCGGAGTTAGCCTAGTCAATACACTTCTCCTTGGTCCACTCCATCCACTGAATAAAGATCAAAAGCCTATCTCTTGCCTTAAAGTAAGCCAATTTGCATAATTCTAAGATTTGCAAAATGAACATTAGTAATGTTTTCTTATGGGGTAACTTAAATTTAAAAAAAAATGAATGATTACAGGTTCTAGCGGCATCTGGCTGGAATCCTCCTCCAGGACACCGGAAACTTCATGGCGACCTCATGTATTTATTAGTGGTCACACTGGAAGACAAAACTTGTCATATAACAGCATCCCCACGTGGCTTCTACCTTAATCGTTCCACAGTGGACAGCTTTGATCCGTTGCCAGCCGCACCGAACAACTTCCTCAGTCACTCTTTGATCGAGCTCCTCAACCAAATCTCGCCCGCCTTCAGGAAAAATTTTACATTGCTTCAGCGCCGACGAATGAGTAGGCATCCGTTCGAGAGGGTTGCAACTCCATACCAAGTGTACTCTTGGGTTTCCCCCACAATGCAGCACATTCTAGACGCTATCCGTGCCGAAGAGGCCTTTTCTTCCAAGCTCGGCTACGAAGAGCACATTCCCGGCCAAACGAGAGATTGGAACGAGGAACTCCAGTCGACCCGAGAGCTTGCCCGAAGCACTCTTCCAGAACGTCTTCTCAGAGAGCGTGCTATCTTCAAGGTGCACTCCGACTTTGTCTCAGCTGCCGCCCGCGGGGCCGTTGCCGTCATTGATGGCAACATTATGGCCATCAATCCCGGAGAAAGTCATAAAATGCAGATGTTTATCTGGTGCAATATATTTTTCTCTTTGGGATTCGACGTCAGGGATCACTACAAGGAGCTCGGGGGTGATGCAGCTGCTCATGTTGCTCCAAGAAACGATCTTCAAGGAGTGGCCGCCTATAATGCAATCGATTTAGAAGGTCTCTACACTCTCGGCACCGTTGTAATCGACTATCGCGGCTACCGCGTCACTGCTCAATCAATTATTCCTGGGATTCTGGAACGGGAACAAGATCAGTCTGTTGTGTATGGTTCGATCGACTTTGGCAAAACAGTGGTCACTAACGAAAAGTACCTTGACTTGCTCAAAAAGGCAGCCCCCAGGCTTAAAGTGCTCTCCCACTACGTTCTCAACGAAAAGGAACAACCTGTCGAGCTTTGCTCCTCAGTGGAGTGCAAAGGGATTATCGGGAATGATAGTCGTCACTACATTCTGGACCTACTCCGAACCTTCCCTCCAGATGTCAACTATCTCCCTGGTGAAAACGTTGAGCTTTGCGAAGACGTCAAGGAAATGGGCTTCCCAATGGAACATCCTCATAAACTCTGCTGCCTCAGACAGGAACTCGTCGACGCCTTTGTTGAGTCCCGCTACATGAGTTTTATCAAGTTGGCTGCCTATCATCTTCAAACCCTCGGCCTGAAAAAGTCTCTAAACTCTGCTGCCAATAGCTCCACCGCCGCCACCAACAATAACAACACCACATCCCCACAAAACAATGCCAATCATAAGGCTGATAACGCTAGCGAGGAAGGTGATAAGCCCCTACAAAATGGTACTGAGACTGACGACAATCACCAATCATCTGAAGAGTCAAATTCTCCCCAGACTAAAGAGAACTCATCCTCCTCTGAAACTGATCAAAAGATTGTGGAAAGCATCACAAACTCACCTGAAGCCAAGTCCGAGGAATCTTCCACCATGAAGGCCATCCGTCAGGCGGCCGTATCTGTATGTTCCTTATCTGAGAAGGAATTCGACATCCGATTCAATCCAGACATTTTCTCTCCTAATGTACGTCACAGTGAAAGTGATGAAGTGAGTACTCAGCAAACTGAGTCATCCTCCAACCCCACTTCCGAGCCCAGTACTAAAGCGGAAAATTGCTCCGAATCCAACAGCACCAGCACTGATGAACCTCCACAAGAAGACAAAATGACTAATGACACAGAACAGCAGCAGCAGTCTACAGATGGCGCACTCACCAAGAAAAAGTATCCGTCCTTGGAGCTCCAAATCCGTCTAAATAAGGAAGCTTGTGAGTTCCTCGTGCTCTTCCAGATCCCTCAATTTGTTCGGGATATCACTTCAAACAGGTAAAAAAACTGATTGTGCATTTCTAAATCTACCTTTTTAATTGGCAGTTGGCATGGCAACAATATACATTATTTTTTTTCAAACTGCTTTCACCACTCAATATACTTATGTACATGGAAAAACTGTTTTGCATGAGCTTACCTGGCTTTCTTCTCTTTTTGTATATCTGGTGCGGGATCCATTGTATCACTTAATAGTGCTTGTACCCTGGATAGTGGTACTACCTTCTTTGGGCCCAACGCCCTCATCATGGACGGGCTGACGCTTAGTGCGGCGATGCACAATCGAGGAATCAACATCCGTTATCTGGGTCGCGTGGTCTACCTTTTGATTGAGAAAGAGGAGCAGATGAAGGAACAAAATCAGAGTAGGGTCGTCGTAAATGGGGTGAGCAATGGGAATGGGAACACGAGCAATAATAGCAATACAAATGGACATACCAATGGTCTTACAAACGGACACGTAAATGGACACAATGGTCACAGTCAGTCCTCCTCTCCACAGGGTAGCAGTACGACTAGTCTCGCGAGCTTACCCCACTTTATGACTTCCATCACCGTGATGGAACTGATTTCCCGAAGTGCCAAGCACGTTTTCAATCCGTATATCCAGTCGGTGGATGTGATGAGCCAGAGTGCGGCCATCAGTCACTTTCTCAACTGCTTCCTCATGTCGGCACATAACACGGCCACAGCCCCCCTCCTCGTTGACGAGCTGACTCCCCAGTCAAAGCAAAACCGGGGGATGCACGGAGGTCGGAAAGGAAATAAACAGGGAGGTGCTCGGGGATCTACATCCAGAAGTAATTCCAGTAATGGGGCAAATTCATCATCAGCCACAGAGTGGACAGCATTAAGTCAGCTTTCCTTGTGGGAACAGATTCGGCACGATGTCAAGTCGTACTACGGCTTCAATTTCCCAGAAGACGTTCAGGACAGCCTGGATCAAGTGCTGGTCATGTATGGCGTTCAGAAACTATCCTTGCTCAGATCATTCTGCCTCAAGACAGGTGTTCAAATCCATCTCCGGGAGTATCAGTTCTCCCCAAATCAGAGAAACGGTGGGGCTAATGGGGCAAAGACGGGCTCCGGAGGAAATACCTTCGGCCAAGAGGACATTCTCAATGTTTTTCCAGTTGTGAAACATATCGATCCTAAGGCTTCAGACGCTTACACGTACTTGGGCACGGCTCAGAATAAAATGTCATCAGGTTATTTCCGGGAAGGGTATGAACTCCTCAGCGAGTCCCTAAACTTGCTGAATAACGTTTATGGAGCTATGCATCCCGATATCGCCCTGTGCCTCCGCTCCTTGGCAAGACTGAACTATGTCATGGGGGAGCATGCAGATGCCATGGCGTACCAACAGAAAGCCCTTTTCATGGCGGAACGGATTCTCGGAGTGGATCATCCAACCACCATTTTGGAATACACACATCTGGCACTTTACTGCTTTGCTAATAATCAAGTGACCACCGCCCTCAAGTTGTTGTACCGAGCCAGGTACTTGTCTCTGCTGGTCTGCGGTGAGAACCATCCCCACATCGCCCTGTTGGACAGTAACATCGGGCTTATTCTTCACGCAGTTGGAGAGTACGAGTTGTCCCTTAAGTTCCTTGAGAAGGCTTTGGAACTGAGCAAAAAGTACTTTGGAGCGAGATCTTTGAAAACTGCTGTTGGTCATCATTTGGTAGCGAGAACGCAGAGCTGTATCGGTAATAACTCAATACAATATCAATATTTTCTAATGATCTCGTTTTTTATATTGTTATCCTTATACTTGATTATAATTAATTCTGATCCATTAGGTGACTTCCGCTCAGCGCTAATGAACGAGCGTGAAACCTATTCCATTTACAAGGAGCAACTTGGAGAGAAACATGAAAAGACTTTGGAGGCATCCGAGTGCCTTCAACATTTAACCCAACAAGCCGTTGTATTACAACGCAAGGTAAGGAATGACAATATATTCAGTCATTTATCCATTTCATGTACATTATAGATCATTAAGTATTTTTTACGTTATCATAATCGCTAGATAAATGACCTAGCGCACGGAAAGGGACTTCCTCCAATACAAATCCAACCGCCATCAATGGGCTCCGTACTGGACATGTTGAATCTTATCAATGGTATTCTTTTTATGCAGATCAGGTATGAATTTTTAAAATGACATAAAAAAATCATCCAACCCCAGTTAAACTGAATTCATAATTCATCACTGTTTACTCCATAATAGCCAACAAGACATCGAAAACTTCAAAGCCGAGCTGGAGCATCGCGTCAGGGAAATGTCTCCCCAGCAGAAGGACATCACAGTGAATGGTAAAGCAATAGAACCCTCTGAGTCCTCCAGAGAAGAGATCCCAGAGGAGCCAGAGCAATAACCATCATCTCTTCAATAAAAGGCAGCAAACCTCGATTTCAATTTAGCGTTTAAAAAAAACTTTTTTCAATATAAAAACCAACCAGAAGCATTTTTTTGACACAATGGAAGCTAGCAATAAGGAGTAATAACTAGCATTTAGAAATCCACATATAATGTTCAATTAAAACAATTTCTACTGCCGCCGTGCCGCCTCCGCTGCGTAGATTATGGGAATTTACACAATACACGCGCATGCACATTATAATTAGTTGCTGTGACACTTACTGGTTCACAATGACGAGCGATTGAAACTATAGCATAAAAAATATTAACTGTTGATTGATAGCATAAGAGTGAGGATGAGAAATAACGACGCCAACGACGAGGATGATAATGATGATGTGTGTACTTTAGTTCAAATGTAATTAACGACACAGCTTAAAGTTTTCTTTTTCGGGTTTCCGAAAACTGTCATTTCCCCTCGGTGAACATGTGGCTTAATTAGAGTTGATGGTGACTGACTGTTGACTTGTGACGATGAGTTATAAGCATACGACTTATCAAGGATTCAGAGGTTGAACAAAGACGAGGGGGGGTTGATAATCAGTTCATGTTTTGATTGATTGTCAGTTAAATACGTAGTGAATTTTTTTGCCATTTATAATAGTTATATATATACTTAATTACTAAAGGATGAAGAAAAATTATATAGAAGAGTTTATATACATATTATATCGTTTGTTGTCTAATAGTTAATTGTTGAAGTTCCGTTATGATTATGAATAGTTATATTAGAAATTATGAACGTTCTACGTTTGCTTCACAGTCGGGTCAAATCTTTTTTTTTTCTTCAAAAATAAATGACGTCCTCAATTCCACTGGGGAAATGGTTCGGGATGATCTCAAGGGAATGCAAGGAAACAAAAAAATGAGAATGATGTTCGCAAAGTTTCGCTTGACGTGGGGCCGAGATATCTAGTTTAATAGTTTTCTACGAGGTAAAACTATCTAGCTTAATTGTATTTTACGTAGTCCCAACTAGACTTGTTTGTGTATATGTTAATTAACGGTTCATTTTCAAGAGGATCTTAAAACTTGGAGGTTGTGTAGATATGAGTTGTGGAAAGTGTAGGAGGAAAGGATCGAGTTGTGTACAACTATTATAGAACTTTAATTATATCTCTTTACTTTCCTAACGTTTCACTCAGTTCAGTTGTGTCCCACAGGGTGTTTAAATGCTTAGGAAAAAAATATATAATGTCTGGGCTCTAGTTCCTTAATTGTTCATCTAGAATGTTTGAAAACGCTTATGATAAGCTCAGTTACATATATAGTGATTTAGTCAAAACTTTAAGCTAATTCCTTTGTCAATATTTTGTTGTTAGTGAAGAGAGGGAATATGGCATCAATATAATCTTCGTGGCCATCATTCCATTTACAAAGTAACATTAAAAGCGAGAGAGCGTTCCCCCCTGAGTAATGCAAACTTGTTGATTTGATGTCACTGCGACACCTCCCTCCGTTTTTTGGGACGTCATTTATTCTTCTGAGGAGGAAGCTATACCTAAGAAGCCCCTGACCAGACTGTTTTCCACGGGAAGATACTATTTACAATTAGTTTCAGTAGCAATACTAATGATAAGCAAGGAGATCTAGAAGAGACTTAATTTTTTTTGGAGCCAAATCAAAGCTTAGATTTTATATCGGTGATTTACTGGCAAAGAAACCGCACAAGTTTTTGTGTCAGTTTACAATAATTAAATATGCAGATCATCTCAAAGAACAGGAATCAAAGAAGACAAACAAATACAGAAATAGTTAACTATAAACTTAATTATATCAACACAATACGTTCTACGAGGGAAAAGCGGTACTTAACAATGAAGTGCTGATCACCGCCCCCAAAATTTATGTAGTCATTCTGTAGTGTTAGGAATTACTTAACTGTGTTCCGGTCCTTCCGGCAAACTAAAAAGGAAATTTTTAAGGTAACTGGTAAACTGAAAAAAATAATAATGGAGGAGTGCTTTACGTGTGCGTTTATTATTAAAAAGATTTGAAGTGATAGATGGACAAGCATCAACAAGAAAATAATAGTAATATAGATAATTTACCTTTGTTAACTAATTCCGCGTTTAGAAGTTAAATTATATTGATCTTATATACTTAATTAAACTCTTATTATTTACAACGTAGCCGCTATATATACGTATATGACAGATGAGGGGAAGATTTTTGTAGCAGAAGCCATATTTTAAATATTAAACTGTTTAGGAGAAACTCCAATCCCAGATATTTAACTCGAGTGTAATATGTAATGGGATAAGGAACATGCATAATAACTTTAACTGAGGATGAGAGAATGACCCTTTTAGCTTAAAAGAGAATTCGTACATTACTTAATAATTATATTGCATAATATGAAAATCCTTGTCAATCCCTGTCTACATTAAAGACGCACGTTTGCACAATTTCATGATTAATTAGCGAGAGAAATCTGTTTCGAGGGAGAGGATTGTAATAAGGCAGGAAGTAACTTTATATTTAGCTAATTATGAGAAAATCCTGAGTCAAGCACAGCTCAACCACGGAAAATGCGAAGACGATTAAAAAAAAGTCAATTAACTGGTTTTATAATTAAGCATAACTGCTAAACAAAATGTATTTTCCTTTTTTTGTAATAACTCTGGAGTAACAAAACAAGAACAATTATACGCAAAGGCTAAGCATTTAAGTAATCCGCAGTAATTACAATTTGCAAGTTTAATTCAGCCCTGATATATAAATACGTTCGGTTATCGAGTTGCAGGTATACTACAGTATGCTACAGTATGCTACAATGTTTAATAATTAGTTAAATTAAGTCTACTATTTTCAAGATTTTTGAGGAACGAGGCGGATCGTTAAAGGAGGGAAAAAGGTCGTTGATGTTTTCACGTTGATTTATCACTGAAAAACTTTCGTAGTCAATTGAGTAGTTTTTCGTAGTCATTTTTCGGTATAATAAAATTATATAAAATATAAAATGAAAAATATTAAAAAGGACATTCACGTTAATATAAACCACATGTTTTAATTAGTGTGTTATCCATACTTAACTAATGGTTACGATATTATATTGAATAAAAAAAACTATTCCTAGTTACAAAAAAATATTCACCGGGCGATATACCCAAATCCTCATCTACTTATTATTCTTAACCCTTTTCTATAATTGATAATTAACGAGCATTATTTCTAAGTAATTATGATACTTACTTCGAAACAATTACAGTTATGTTATCATTAATCATAAAATTCAAAGACAAGTAATTAGTTCAACAGCTTTCCCCAAGAAATCACAGGTCTTCGCATGGAAATAATTACACAAAACTCTACATTTTTGCCTATCCTCCTAATTATCTTAAATACTGGAATCACTAAATCGGAAATTATAAAAAATTGTTATGTATCTTTAAGTGATAAGTATACAGTAATATACCATTATGGAAATGACTGGCTTGCTTGTTGCTTTCACATTTAGTCAAACAAACTGGTTAAATCATTATGGTGAACACAATTAATATACATCACACTCTTTTCATGTTATACTAAAATTGATATTTAAATTATAAACTACTTAAGTTCTGTACTATTCTGGCCTCTTTTTACCAGAGTTCTTTAGCTGAGCTAATTATATCCTTTAACCTTTACCTCTGAAGCAACGTGGATGTTCTACTTTAATAAAAAAAAATGATGCCCAACCTGATATGAATTTGGAGCACTGATCCAATTTTCAAGTTTCTTAACCTCATTAAAGCATCTGATGATTTAATAATGTGATAAAAGCATAACTAATGACATATTATTATAGTCATGTCTCAGATTAAAACACCAGGTTTCATCGTGTTACCGATAATGAATTTGGAATGGTTTCAGATTGCCCCAGAGAAGCAAAATCCTGGTCCACATAATTAAGTTTAATGATAAGTGGATCAACATGTATCCATTAATTTCCTCCTCCGTTATCAGCATAGCACATGAGCTTCATCTATGTCATCCATCTCGTGTCATGCGACCGACTGGAGATTTAACATTTAACTCAAAAAATTACACGAACCATGAAAGTGACTTTGGAGAGTGGACACACGCCATGCCTCTTTCTCCATGCTGCATTTAAAAGAAAGTCGGAGGTCCTCCATTGACATGGTCGAAAACAAAATAAAAATCTTTCTAATTGCCCTGGGCCCAAAATAACTAACAAAGTACTTCCCATTTAATGCTATTTCATTCTTGTGCAAAAAACCCATCTCCATCCACATAATCTACGATTGCTGGAGGGAATAAAACAGGAATGAATTGATTTTCCTCCTCCAACAAGCTTCATTTCGCCATCCCTCCTCCCAGACACAGGGAAAGAGGATAACCCACACAAGCTGATTACAGCTATCAGCATGTCGCCAAACAGTTTTTTTTATCTAGGGAGAAAAAAACTACAATCCAAAAACTTTCCCCGCTAAATTGCCCCCAACCGGGAGGATATTGTCTAGAGAGGACATACTCGCCAAATAAAACAGTTTAACATAAATATAGCCCATATAACAGCTCTTTTCCCTATTTAATCATGATCAACAAGAGCTACAACTAGGACATTAGTTTATATCAGAAACTTCTAATATCTCATTCCCAATTTTTTCCCTATATCGGTTAAAAACAAAAAGTTGACGAGAGTCTGAGACCATAGATTACCCAACAGATGCCTGCCTGTTGCACATAGCCAGTTCCCCCGTAGATGTGTCGTGCAACGAGCAAAAAAAAGTGGAAGTTGGAAGTGGAGAAGGAAATTAACTCTGGAGTGAGAAAAACTCATCCATTTCTGTGGCTTGTACCACGATATCATCATCATTATAGTTATAGAGCGCTGGCTGGCCAGCAGAGTAACAACCAGGCTACAATACAGCTCCCTCCTCAGTAGCTAACCAGCGCTGGAGGAAAGAGGAACAAAGCGTTGCGACAACTCGCGAAAAAAATTGCATTGTTCGCTCTTTACTTACTAAGGTAAATGCGTGAGTTTGTGTTTTATTTTTTTATGAAAACTTTTTCTTTTTAGTTCCATCGTCTCCTCTCCTCCTCGCCTCGTCATCGATATAATGGCTTCATCCCTGGAACTGTCGATCATGTTCTTCACGTGAAGAGTTTGCCTTTGGTGGGGAGTGAAGTTGTTTGTAGTAGAAATACATGGGTTTGGTAATGCGGGATAAGCAGCATTTTAGATAAATTGTTTTGTGGAATACATGGATTGATTTTATGGTGGGGATCAAATTATCAACGTGAAACAGTTTTGATTTGATGGACTATCTACATACCCATATAACCAAGAAGGAATAGTCCAGGTGGAAATTTGAGGTAAACTAAAAGAGGTTGAATTTTATACGAGTATGATATCCGAGTTTTGCTTTCCAAATTCGACAAGATTCCTTTCGAAGTTTTTTTTACCGAGCGCAAACATTCAAACTAAGAAATTCCCATCGTTTGCAATTATTCGCCAATTGAATCTTCTAAACCTTAATCTGTGACTGCTACATTTAATTACAACTAAACAATTCTTCAACTAATATTCCATGAAACTTTTCAAGTTAAATCACCGAAATTTCAATTTTAAGTTAGCCAATTTAAAAACCTCGTAATGGATAAATCCAAATTTTTGTGGAAATAAATAGTAGGTAGTTTCAGAGTAATTCCAATGTAAAACTCGTGGATATCGACGTGTATAGGTAATTCGTAGAAACCAAATCCATTTTCTGGACGATGATCCCCAAATTTCCATCAATTTGATGAGCGATTTCCATCTATCAATTTAATTGACGTGGAATAAACGTGCTATTAAATTTTCAACTACGTTTATTACACGTTTATTTACTACTCATGTTTTGGTTATATGGGTCTATATAGTTTAAAGTTTATAAAGTTTTTCCTCCTTCATCCTAGGCTTAGTTAGACCAAGAGAAGTTGTAAAGTAACTGTGAATAGTTTCTAAAGTGAAATTATCTCTTTCCAGTGAAAAGTTGTAGCTATTTTTCTACTGAAAAAACATTTCATAGACTGACGCTGACGTTGATTGCTAAGGACGGATAGTCCTGACGAAGGTAAATAAGAGTGATATTTAGTTTCTAAAAATCATTTATAGTTTACAGTTTCATTGGTTATGGAAGAGTGAAAGATGATGATATCTAATCTTTGCATAATTCTCATGAAGAAGAGATGACGGTCGAATAAAGATAAACTGTTTGCAGAATTGGATACAAGGGCTTAAGAGGATAAAATATTTCATGTTAGCTGACGCCCTTACCTGAGAGCTTTCTGAATCTCTTTGAATTCCTGAAAGCCTAATAAAGACTGGGCTGGATACAGTTCTTCCATACGCAGTTGATTGAAGAGCGGGGAAAGTGGGCCAGCCAAATTGAAAAGCGTCAGATTTCCATATTAAAATATGAGCCTTTCCCCTTTACCTGCCCCAGCATAATCCTGAATATGGCCATATGCATATTGTCCAAATTGTCCATATATTAACTACTTTTTATTTCCCACATAAATAAGTACATACACGTTATTTAAGCACACAGGAGTCTCAAGTTGCAGCGCCTTCCCCAACTGGAAAAATAATTTCCAGATTGTATTCCCAGCAAGCTCCTTGTAAAATCCTTGTAAAATGTTGGGCTTAACATGTTTCTGGCTGACGGAGAGAGAATGAAATCATTTTATTGCATGTTTAAATATGTTTGCAAACTTTGTTACATGGGCTACTCCGGTCCAACAGTTTTCACCCTCTGCGTAAAGCAGGTGGGACGGGAGTCCATAATATGAAGGTGGTGAATGACGAATCACTTTCTCCCTTCTCCCCTCGTCCTGCTTCCCCTCCTAGTGGAAATTATCGCTTTAAATGTTTCTTAATCACATTTATTTACCTTCTCAGGACGGGGCACAGTTGGGCTGAGGCCCACAGAGGGAAATTAAAACTCACTTTCATGTAATGGTTAATGGTGTAGGCGGCTCTAAAAAATGGGTACGGGACATGCTATAAAATGTACACAACCTGAGAGAGGAAAAGTAAGTCATAAATACATTATAATTTATACAGGGTCTGCGAGATTGGCAATCCTCTAAATTCCAGTTTTTCATTAGGACTCGAATACGCAAAACGCACGTCTACCTTTTTCTGTCTCGATCAGCAAACACGAGTTTGTAGCCGAGTTAGTCAACTCTCAAAAGAGGATTATATACTTAGAATGAGCTAATAAGCGGGTAAAGTAAGAAAGTGAAAAGGAGAAGGATCTATATCATAGAAAAACATTCCTCGTTACCTTCATACTTAGTTATAAGGACTCCACTGTAGTTATAGGAAACTTCTTTTTCTGATTCTCAGGAAAAAAATTTCTTTTCCACATCCCAATTGAATCTCAGTGGGGAAAACTTTAAAACTGTGTGTGCTCTACACACATCCCATCATCATTATCATATTTACTTATATGACTTGTATGTGAACAGCAATCCTCTTGTTCAGCTGAAAAAGGGAAAAAACGGAGACAGTCACATCGAAGCCCTTTTCCCTTTTTCTTTTCACTTTCCCTGGTCTACTTCCTTTTTATTTCCCTGACGGTGTATTAGTAGCTCGGAGGGGGGAAAGGGAAGGGATGGGGGAAATGTATTGCATATTTTTTTTGTTCCAAACTAAAAGTATGGTTGACATTCCCCAAGAAAAAAAATCCTTTCTCACTTTGTCGGCTTGAGTTGCTCTCACCATGTGAGATGACGATGGGATGACTATACAGATAGATGGTCTCTATTCAAATTGTAATGTATCCCAGGGGCACATTACAGAGCATTTCACTCGCGTTTGCTCACACCTTAGCAACGTATGTAGATCCAGACCTTTGGGTTTCCAGACTAGGTCACATTCCAAATTCATGGTATATCTTACCCCCCCCCCCCCATCATCACCTCCAAAATCGGCTTTCCTTTCAACCTTGTCCAATATACTCAGTGAAATTTGGTTATGTTAATGTAACTAGTAGTAAATTCAATTTCACGAGTGTTATCAATTTTTGACAAGAGAATGTCTTTGAATCAAGAGGTTAAATTTATGTTTAGAAGTATAGTTATTGACATTGGTCTGATTGGTCGTTTCGTTTTGATGGGCTATACACCCTGGGCTACTTTTCAGCAAGATTCGAACTGGACAGAAATTCTGCAAAAAAAAATAATGAAATATAGTTCTTTGGAATTATTCTGTTAAAGTATGAAGCAATGCATGTTCATCTACTCAAGTGTTCTTCCTTCATCAGGCGCTCGGGTCTCGGATGAGTGTGGGGGAGAGGAGAAAATTTACGGTAATTTCGCTTCACATTATACACCACACGCAAAGAGGAGCAGGTGTGAGGATCTGATCCTTGTGGATAGGTACCTGCATATATATCTTAAATGCCTAAGTTAAAGCTTCCATGTATGAGTTGGTAAGATTTATTGGACAAGATATAAAAACTAATGGGGAAACTCCCGTCACAATAACTGTTTTGGAGGAAAAAATCCTCCTCCCAAATTATTCCATCTTTTGTGTCTCCATTACACATGCTAATGTTCCTGACTTCATGAGTTTCCGCTAGCAACCCTGCTATGTTGATTGTTCGTATATTAGATATGAAAGTGGGAAATTGGAAACTGTGTTGTTCCCCAAAAGTTGACTGAGTAATTCGGCCAGGGAAATGGATGGGAATGGGTGAGTGCACGTACTGAGAATAAAATTAGCCGTGGTGACTGTTTTCCTTTCCCTCTTCCGCAATAACAGGGGGAACCAGGGAATTTACCAAACTGAGCAAGTTTGCCAACGCCTGGACTTGTCATTGTGTAATCCGGATCAAATGATCGAGAATCCCATCACCTTCAAGAGAAGTCTTTATTTTTAGCGAGTGGAATGGAAAGTAGGAGGGATATTGAATTGCAAAGTGGATTGAATTTTTATTGTAGGGCAGGTTAAGGTTAAATTCGGGGAAGAGGGAGTAAGTGAAGTATGACAAGTGTGGCTATCATTTTTTAGGGTCTTGTATAGTACATGCTGTGACGTGTAAAAAGCGCTGAGGTGTGAAAAGGTGCTTCTTTTTTAGATCGTCCCTTCCCCCACCCCCAAAAAAGGTTTGATATCGAGGAGCCATTTTATGTGAAAAAATCGGCAATCTTTTTTTTTGCAAAAAAAAAAAGAGTTCAGTCAAAAATTCTCCACTCCCACCCACACATACTGACCAGAGGCCAGCCATGTCCTTCGCATTCATTATGAATGTATTGTAGTGATAATGGGATTTTCTGGAAACTGTTCCAATTTAGGATGTATTTCCCATTGCCAGCATTTCCAGCAGCTGCGTCTCTCCTCCTCATCTACATGAAAGAAGGAGAGAGAAGAATAAAAGTTATTGCGTAACTTATAATTTACAATACTGCTTTGATGATAGAAATTGTCATATATGGATGGCGTCAGTTGTCACCACCGCCACCAATAGCGTCGCTACCCCATAATTTCCATCTCTAATGGGTACCCATTCAGGCGCATTTCATTCCATCAAATGACAATAAATGTCTAATGTCTAATAGTTTCCTTCCCACTTGTTCTCTGTGGGAAGATAGTCGCAATGTGGGAATACAACAAAAGTCACTTTGGCTTAATTTAGAATAATTTTAGCCGTCTTTCCTTCCTCCATTCCTAACTTGGGGCAGTCCATATATCCAGATTTTACACTGGGATAAGTAGCTTAATCTCAACGACATTAAAGTAAAAATAAATAAAAATGATATTCAGATTTCATATTAGATCGATTCAGTTCAACTTTATGGCAATTTTCTTATTAAATTAAAAAAATCAGATCATGAGACCCTCTTCAAAGAACTAAGCGCATACAACTAAGCCTTGATTAGATCCCACATTACATTGATATTCCAGAATGAATATCACAGTGCTTCAAAGAGTGAAAATGACACGATGTGGAAAAGTGAAAGCTCATAATAATATACTTATTTCTGGTAAAGGGAAGCATAACAACGTCAATTATACTTACATAAATACGTGTATAATATAATGAGCCATTATAACGAAGCCAAACTATAAAGTTGCTCCACCATTAGAACTTCATATTCGCACCTCTCCCTGCAGGCAACCGAAATGACATGTAGCCAAGCCCAACTTCTCCTTCCATTATCAACGGGAAGGGAAAAAGGGAGAAAGTTTGGAATGGGAGTTGTGTCATGAAGGCTGTTGGGTGCTTATGACTGTTGCTCTCAGCTCAGCTCACAACCATTTTTTTATTATTGTTACATAGCAAAATGTTGTAACAAGTAGTAATGACAAGTTTAGAAAAGGGTTCATACGACACGTCGACCAGCAAACATGGCTATTATAAATACATGGCCTTTGCTTCGTTATCCCTCTCGGGTTTGCTATTGATTTGATAGCATTATGAAATATAGAGGAGGAGGTGGCATGCACCAGACCAACAACCGTCAATTCACCAAATCAAGTGGAGGGACCACTTTAAAAAGGAATTCCAACGGATGGTGACATGCTGTTGCTTAATTCTTATTTTGACTGTGGAGCAACCAAGAAGGGGCATAGCGCTGACTATCAAGTTCACAGACTAATCCATCAACTTTCCAAACTTTCTCCGAGCATTTTTCAGAGAGAAGAGGGCCAAAGAGCACAAAAAGGGGGAAATATTTTGTATGATAAGTACAAGGCTGGGAATGGAATGGAAGGGATTGTTGTCGGGCTGTTCAACTCTGATGGAGTTGGAAACAATGCAATCCATAAAAGAGCCCAGTTGATGGGACATAAAAAGTAATAAATAATTTATTCCTTTTGTGTTTCTACGCACAGCAGCAATAAAACATGCATGGCAGAGTTTTTATATATTTTTTCCCCTCTTGTTATGGCTAATGCTATGTTGGGAACTCTTCCACGGAGTTGTTATGGACTTTGGGAACGCTGAAACAGTCATAGTTTTACTTATCTAAATTTTCTGGTCCCCTGTCGTAAAGTTTGGCCACGTTCTCCCCTCCCCGTCCCAAGCTTACGGAGTAATACCTTCTTTCCTCTGGAAAGTTTTTTGCATGGGAGGGGACTTACCGGTGGAGTGTGAGCTAAGTTGTAAGAATAATAAATTCACCCAGTTTCCCTCTCCACAATTAAGGGATCGTCGGAAAGTTGAGGAGATGTGATTTGGAATTTGGGAAAAGGGCAAATGAAATGCGCTTATGTTCCTCTTATGGGCTCCCTGTCATTATTACTACGGTTTTATAGGGGAAAGTAACATGCTCAGGAGCTAAACACTTTCCCAGTTCATTATTACTTCCGTAATTATACTTTTTGTTTAATCCTTCCACACAAAGTAAAATTTGCGGGGCTGGGGCGTTGTGCGAAATTTTTTGTGGGATTTCCCTACCCAAGAAGCTCAGTAAAGCTTCTGCTCAATTTCCAAGAAAATTATTTAAATACTTTAAGCCACATTTCTACTCACATGTTTTGCATTTCAATTCTAATGTCACTTACATCTCATTTATCATTTACAATGATAATGGATAGGCTTCTCATTCATATCACTGCCTCCATCGCTGGAGCCTCCCGTGATTATTCCGAAGCCTGAATGATAACGGCGGTGATGATGATATGATTTTTGACTCCCTGGAGGAAATGAAAATTGCATTCTGTTTTTTTATCTCTTCTCATTAATATGCATTGATTGTGCTCACTCAACGGATTTAAGTGGGAAGAGTCCACAACATAAATATCCATTCCATGTGGCACTTTTACTATGGAAAGTGACTTATTCCATGCATCCGTCAGGGTTTTTTGTCATCATCGTCATCAGCCGTGTGGTGGATGACGTTGATCGTAATCATGATTACTATCAAGCTAATCAACCAATTTTTATGCTCATTCCTTTCCACTTTGCACACGTTACGCTGGATGAAAATTTGTCTCGCAAATAACCGTTGTTTGTGGTGTGGTCTGACGTAATGCTCCCCCACAAACAGATATATTTAGATGTGGAATGGAAAAGTTGGAGGCTCTGAATAGACACGACTGACAGAAGCCATATGAATAATATGGTTGGGAAATTTGTCCTATTACTCACAACAAGCTCGAGCCCATAAATTCCAGCTGGTGCGTTCCAGCCAGACAGGAAGAGCAATTGAGAAAAAGGCTAACATGGGCAAAATGACTGTGAGCTCGTCCCTGTCATCCTTTCCCTCCTTCCAGCGTTTTGCAATAAATGTAAACTTTCTGCTGTCATGAGGATAATGGATAACCAAACATGATCCGTTTTTCTTCATGGGGCTATTCATAAAATCCAAGGTAAGGTTTCACTTGCCATGATATCATTCATTACCTGGAAAAGTAGGAGTTTGGAAATGATTGGGCTCCAATTCCATGGACCATTTACAGATAGAACAAAGTATGTACAGTAAAACTAGCAGTTTGATAAACCAACAGTAAAACATTCTCCAAGGTAGGGAATGCGGCCGAGTTTTGTTGTCTTGCTGCCGTCGTGAAAGTTGGCCTTCACATTACATCCTCCACTTTGTAAATAGGGTGTTGACTCAGAGACAAGATATGGGAGGGAGTTTTTACAGCTATTTTCTTAGCTTCCATAAGCTCGATTGCTCGGAATAATGACGGAACCATCATGATTATCCGTAACTGGGCCAGTGCTACCATCACTATCGTCATCATTATTACCGCAACATCCTCCTCTATTTATGCGACGCCATATCGTTTCAACTACTCCTTGTAGCTTCATCTCCCTCTTATCTTGGAACATTGTACCTCTCTATTTGAGAGAGCAATAATAATGCAATACAGACGCTATCTAGTTTCGCCCCAACAATCTACACAAATCAACAAGGCCCTCCTTGTAAAAGATGAGAGTACATTTACTTGCCCTGCTTTTAGTGGGACTGGGTGAGTAACTGCTCCTGTCAGGGATTTTATTTGAGTCTCCTTCCCCAAAAACTACCTAGCCTTGTTCTCACGATTTCCCCTAAGAAGAGGAAGATATATGGCTGAAGCAACAGCTGCGTTTCCGCACCCATATCCCAAGTTAAAATGGGAGTTGGAATGAACAACGTTGCGTAATAAGTTTGTGGAAAGTATGTCGGCCTTTTGTAGCTAAAATTAAATGGCATATAAAACTGGCATGTTGGGTTTGGGTTCCAAGCCCGGTCAATATCAAGGAAGCTGAGTGGGAAGTTATCCCGTACTTGACTCAATTTCTGGCAAATTAATCCTTCCTGTTGCTGCTCCTTTGAGTTATGATATTGCTATATTATTTATGTGAAAAATGTGTATAAGCAGTTTTGTGTTTTTTTAGTGGAAAATTTGGATGAGAAATGATATGAGAACTGTGGAAAGAGGTGGACCTCCCCACCTTTAGAATATTGATTTGATATAGCTTTTTGTGTTGAATGGGTAGAGATGTTAGATTACATTGCGGCTGGGGCTCTGGCGTTGCTTTAGTCGGAAAAAACTGTTGCGGTTTTTCTACCATGTGGCGAAGAATTGAGTTATAATTGCGATGACTATGATGGTGGTGCTGGTCCTGGTCCCGTTATTTTATCATATCATATTCCTGACTATGTGGGTTAGTAGCTTAATAACCATAATTATTATTATTAGATTAAAGGTCTTTCTGATTTCAACAAGGATCCTACGCAGCTCTGCTTAATAAATTATGTAGCTTATTTATTGGTGAGTAAGTAGTAATGAGGAGTGAGTCAATAAACTCTACCAGTTTCATTTTATTGTAGAGATGGGGTAACCAATTCGATTTTTTATTTATTGTCTCCGGTTATATTGTAGTAGGGGTATTTTCTGAAGGATTTTATCGGTTTTAAGGGCAAACTTTCTGTATTTTTTTATGGTTTACTGCGACATGTCATCCTCATCTTCCAATCTGTTACTTTAACGGGCTTTCTTACTATTCTTACTCCGACAGATATGAAATGATCCAAAAAGAAATTGAAATAATATGGTTAATTCAAGAAAAACTTGTTTCTTTTTGTATTATTCTGAGCTCTATGGAACTTGATCATCGAGATCATCATCATATAGTATCATATCACATCAGCTTTCGCTTTCCCCTATTGAAATGAGTATGACTATCTCTGCATCCTCCACTCCTTGCTATTGCGTACACGCTCCTCTCTCTGAAAATGTATTTTTAATACCTTCAAATTGCAATAATAAATGAGGGGAACAACAGGGGCTTCCTTCCTAGTGAGAGTGGAGAGGATATAGTAAAACTGGAGGAAGGGGCTATGCCAGAAACAGGAATAGCTTCAGTGAAATAAAAAAAATCCCACTCCATTCCATATTCCATTTTTGCTACTCCGGTAGACTTAAAACCATAGAATGCTGGAGTGGAAAAGGGCGAAAAGGAGTTTTTTTTTTGAGGAAAAAAATCGTTAAGTCCTTGTTTTATAAAGGTAATGGTGCTGTATATTTCCCCCCTCCTGCATATTTTATTAGCAGCAGTTTCCTCCATTCCACCATTTACTTATGCATTTATTCGGGGAAAGTAAAGGGGAACGACAAGTCCGTCCTCAGTTACATTTCCCCCGTGTTGGAAAGGGACGGAGATGAGATGATGCGTGTAACTTGATCAAGTCCTACTTGTTTCACTTATCGACAATGGTGACATCCTTCCCTACACTTGTGGAGAGCCAGTGCCGCTATTTTGTTGTCCGTGTGTCTTCCCCCGTAACATTTTTTTTCTCGATGGATAAAGCTGTCATATGCGTAGTTAAATGTATTACGTCTATTTTCATTCCATTCTCCTCCCATACAATAAAATCCCTGTCAGGTAAGTTTCATTTCTTTCCAGTGGATTCCTTCATCTTCATTGCTCTCCTGTCGTGCTTGTCTTGTCAGTTGGAGTGAAGCGTGAGCAGGAGCTGATTCTGGAAGCTGAGTTGTTAGTCAAACCAAACCAGAGCTGAGGAAGACAGCCGGAAATTCAGGTTGATTTTCTTCCTAGGATTTTCCCTCTTTCCTCTCCGACTCTCTCTTATAATAATAATAATGTGGTGGTGTTCGTGGTTGTGTAGATCTTTCAATTTCCCCCGCCATGTTGACTTATTTTGGGTCTTTCTTCGTTGTGCTAAATTGTTGCGTGGTTAGGAGGGAAATAAATGCTATACTGGATAATGTATTTGAATGGGGTCGGAATGTTTGCGGATTTCTAGTGGGAATATAGTCATATTATTGTGCTTGCACCGTGGAATAAATTTATATACTTTTGGAATGAAGGAGAAATGCGGCGAGTGAATATTTTGCAGGGGAATATTTTGAGATTTGAAAAAAGGGATTTTCAACTGAATCTATTTACATAATATGTGTTGCTTCTGTAAATTATCAGAGATGCCTTTCGATCGTATGCAATGACACTTATATTTTGAATTTACAATGAACAAAGTTGCGTCAGAGATGAGACAGAGAATGCAGAAGAAGGACAATTTTATTTGGAAAATCTGCCTAGACTTTAAGTTAAATAATCAGTTATCTATATAAAGCTTAAAAATAGATGAGATTGACGGTATCAATTTCAACCAATGGCATCAATTCCACATTACATTTTACAGACTTTTTCCCTATCCAACCAGCTTAAAATAGAAATCTGTAAAACATACGTTTTTCTGTACAAAAAAAACTACATGATATTATTTTCTTTAGCTAACTATAAAGCTATTAGTTATAAAAACCAGAGCCATGTAGTTTTCTCGTGAAATACACATATCTTGGCTTGCTTTCTCTTCATCGTCATCATTATCATACCTTTTTCTTGTTCATATAGCTTTCTCTTTCCTGCTCCTACGGATGTAGGAAAAGACAAATTTAGAATTACGATCAATAAAACACGTGCTCCTTGCGTCATTTAAATATTTTGAGACAAACTGCTGTTTTAAAATGAGTAAACAACCTCCCAGGGTGATTAGACGACGACGGCTAAACCTGACCTATCTTGCTTCATCTTAGATCATAAAGAGTTATCTTGACCCCTGCTGACTTCATTATGGACATTGATAATCCACAGTTTTCCATGAGCGTGTTTTTCAAGAGCAAAAATACGCTTTCATTTTTTGCATATTACAGTTTCTTGCAAAAATGGAGTAGGAGCTGTTAGCCGTATTAAAAATGGATTTCTACTTTTAAAAACATCAATTTTGATTTAACTTTAGCGGTGATTGATGGGAAATCAAGTTGTTTGATGTTTGATCCATTATTGCTTGTTGGTTGGATCAACAGGAAGTGATCGCTCCATGTTTTGCAACACTTTTTGCAAACCCTTTTTTCAGGAGAAACGAATTTATCTAAAGCGCAACAGTGAAAATATTTGCATTCGAGGAAAAAGCTTCTTGTCTTGCTCCTTTCGTTTATGATTAAAGTCTTCTAAGATATAAAAAAGTGTCCGGATGAAAGGGTTACAAGAATCAACCTATTTTTAACTGAACTTTTATGCACTTTTTTAATTCAGTGCTGGTTAGGTGCAAATTCCGACTCATGAGCTTTCAGAAAATGTTTTGCAAATATTCTAGTTTCAATTTTCTAAAGTTCTGCAGCACTCATTTGAAAATATATTTTTCCAGTCGCTCGTAACTGTGCGATTTTCTTTAAAGATTGTACAGCAGGGCTTCATTGCAATTATTAAAAGTATTGAATTTTTGATGGAATTTATAAATGTCGAATTTTCCCGTTTGCTCGAGAGTTTTTATTGATTGAAAATTACATAATGATTTCAGCCACTATCAATTTTTATGGAAATTTTTGGAACTGTAGGGTGTCAGTAGAAATTGTAGCATTTGTTATGGACTTTGGATCAAACAAGGAGATCTAAATAGAAACTTATACAATTTAGTTTCCTCCACCCAAGTAGCATAGTGCATTATTCAAATAAAAACGTCTTCTCAAACGACCAAAGCATATAACAGGTTATCTTCCCGTGCTTAGAACAATCGAATTTTTGAAGCAAGAGTTTGACTGACTGCATAAGAAACAAGAAATTTCCAATACATGCAGCATGTACATAGTTTCTCGGAGCTCATAAGTTGAGCTTTGAAGCAAGGCACAACTTTCCCAGATTCACTGATCTATTAAGCGTATAAATTAAGGTAATTTTTAGTAACCAATTCATCCGGACACCTCTTATGATGAAAGACATGAGTGTGCACAGCTAACAAAGTTTAGCATGAATGCATTATGAATGATAGAAACAATCTGGGCGTTATACTACTATTTCACCACATTCAGTCTCCTTCCTCCTCGTTCTCCCCTTCCTGGAATGAAGGAAAGGACGACAAAGAGAAACTTTTCTTTACTTCGTCATTTTCCATAAATCAATTTTTAGTGTGGAAGTTGCTTACCTACACAGCTTCCTGTCTGAACCCACTTCCAGTTGAAGCTAAGTTTTTTTTTGAGAAAATCAAGTCCTGGTGCAATACAAACACTTAAATTCTGATTGCTATCTAGTCCGGCACGTCATCATCACCGTCTTAAATAACTAAACATGAGTCAACCTTGAGTTCCCTCTATATTGACTCGATTCTGAAAAGGAGGGGAAATGAAAGTTAAATTTCGGTTTTCCACGAAAAACTCTACCCAAACTGCATCCCCTTTCTTTGAAAAAGTACATCCGGGGCTTATGAAAGCGTAATAACTGGCTCCTTCAGCCAACTTTCACTTTCCTCATTTCTAATCCCTTCTTCTAATCAAAATATGAACACCGTGTAAGGATCGCATTCAGTTTAAGGCCTTTAAGACCCTGTAAAATTAAATGGAAGGAGGACATCCTTTTTATTATCATCTCCTCCGTCTTCCAGCACACTCATTTTTACTAGGATAAAACATAGAAAAGAAGACTACCCAGACAAGTCTCTATTCCTTTTCGAAACTTCTTATCAACCACCAGGTTTCGCCGCTGTTTGCAAAGTTGGACAAATTAATTCGATTTTTTCGCCAATTTGATCCCCCTACTGATTGGGACAGGAAGATGCTAAAAAATCATGTTAAGTTTTTGAATTACAAAAAGGTAGTAAATTCATTTATCACGGATTGTGTGTGGCTATGTCCAAATGTCCAACTGATGAATACTCTGGGCACAGACTAAGATTGCCTTTTTATTTCCCGGTAAACCTTTTCTTATCCCATCTTATGCTCCTTGTTCTTGTCTTCTCTCTGTCGGTGAATGTTTTGTTTGATAAAGTGATGATGACGAAAGAAGGGGAAAAGGTTGTTTGAGTCAGGTTATTTTATATTTAATGAAGGGAGTCATGTGAGGATTTCAGGAGGGAAAAATAGAAGACAGAAGCACTTTTCTTTTCGAAATACATAGCGCATTAGATTCTTCTCGACCTTTGCGTTCTCCACCTTCAGCAATCAACATTCTATAAACATATGTAAAGGCAAACATCACTTCTGATTTACACACGAAGGAAAGTGGGTGTGAAGCGGAGAAAGTTTTTTTGAAAAGTGGGACACAAAACGTAAAAGGCGGGATAGCATTAGGTTTTGCAAAAATGCAAAATACTTTTTTTAAACTCTTTCCTTCTACTTTTCTGAGGATTGAGAAATGTGCTTACAACTTACTTTCACTTTTTAAGGATGACTCCATGGAACCATTTTATAAAGCATGTATATGGAAGATCAATTATCCCTTCTACTGAGCTGGAAAAATGCTCCAAACTAGTTTCCATTATTATAATTTATATACTTCGTATATATCATGAACCCACGTTGAGCTTTCATATTCCTTCTAGCATGATTTTTGCGGACGATATAATTATTTGTTATATTTGACAAATTTAGCCAATTCTGTTGATCCAAAGTTAAATATAGATGAGGATTTCATGGTATGTAGCCACAAACAATGACGAGTTGATGACTAATGCCTCGAATCTTTGACAAAGCGATCCCTCCTGTATCCGGATTAGTTCGACAGGCACTTAAGCAAAAGCAAAACCGTTTCCCCTCTCAATCATCAATTGGAATTGAGTAGACCTATCCAACTGTCTGAAGCATAATTACTATGTGAAAATGAAACAATGTAATTATTCTCACCTCAGCATTATTAAACAGCTTCCTTTCAGTCTTTTCATTCTCTCCAGAAAAGAAGCCATAAAGCGCGCTTTTTCACAGCCAATCCATACATCAATATATTATAGCTCAAAGACAATGAAAACATGTTGATAATAGTAATGATAATTTTGTGAAAGGATTCTGAAATATCTCTCTTTGTTCTGCCAGGCTTGAACAATGGAAGCAAACTGGAACGTCGGATAAAGCATCGGGGACAATCGCCCACCCCCAGTCACCAAGGAATGCTCATGACCACATCGGCTAAGCAAAGTTGTCCAAGTGATCCTCATCACCATCATGCGAAGGCGGAGAAGGACAATAAAAAATGGATTATTCTTTACTCAACTATCATCATGGACAAGTAGGAAGGGCTATTATTTTTCTCGACACACAACCACATAAGTTGGGATGATGCCATATTATGTTTGTTGATGATCCACTTTCTATTCCAATTTCCATTGTGTTCCAAACCATGTACCTGATTAACTGCTTTCTCCGTGATCCAGTCCGCAACCAGTGTGTAAAGTGAAATTAGGTTTATGGACTGTGCAAAGCTCGGTTACTTACTTTCCCGTTGTCGCCCCACTTGCTTTCTCCGTGACAGTAATAATATTAGTGTGTCTCGGTGTTTTGATTGGAGAAAATAAGAAGAATGGGATTATTTTGTTGGGGAAGGATTCCAGGCTGATAATATGTTGTGTGATGTGATGTGATCCTACTTCAATCATATCCTCGAGTCCCCATCCCATAATTACATAATACAAAGTAAGAGAAAATCCAGACCAAAAAGAAGAGTTTAATGAAACCATGTCCGATGACTTTGGATTGCGTGGACCAAAGCTCCCATGGGCTTGTCCAAATGACCGACAACTTGCTCTCCGAGCCAAGTACGTAAATAATAATTCTATTATTGCTCTCCATGAAAAGCATATTATGTGGGAAGTCACTTAAATTAAATGAGAGTGAGCTATAATTGAAATTGTATTTTTTTCCACCCCAAAAACACCAGATTGAAAACTGGCTGGTCCTTAAAAACCAACCAGTTCAGTACCTACCCCAAGCCAGCGCCGCTGACGGAGCGAGAGCAGCAAATGATCGTGTCCGTGGTTAAAAAGGCGGAGGAGATGGACTTGTACGAGCAACAAAGAGTAGGGTAAGATAAGATAAGATGATACAACAATACGTATTCCCAGCTTCTCTACCAAGTTATAGGTTGAGCAGACATGGCTGGAAATGATTTCCAGAGTGAAATCATCACTTAAAAAATCACAGTGGAACGTGTGCAGTCATTTCCCCTTGCTATTTATTTCCAAGAACCGTTTCCACCCATATTTTCCTCGAGTCATTATCAGCTTCCCTGTAATTGCTTTCTACTTTCATTTCCCATTCCCTCGATTTACTGCAGCACCCTCTAAATATAAAAGGGGATTGAGCTCTGTGAGCTTTGATTAGCTTCTTTGGTGTGATTAAAATCAGTGCAAATATGTTACATGTTTAGGGGCCTAGCCCAGTCTGATACGTTCCTTTGGAGGGACTAATTACTCCTGTTGCTTTAATTTGCTGGAGAATAAAATCGATTTTTCCTGCCTGGCGGATTGCATCCCAAATTCTTTCTCGTTCCTCCATCCAAATGAAAAATGAAGGGGAACAGTTTCAAAAGGACGTAATTGTTGGCAGCCTCGTGTCCTTCCTTTTTTATTTACCTGAATGATGTTCATAATACGGGTTGGAGGAAATGGAGTAGAGTGCCCAAAGCCAAAAAACAATTTCAGCTGGTAACCTATATCATTTTCCCCCAAAAGTTTATTCCGCGCTGTTTCCCATCCCATCCCGTCCTATAGTTTGGAACGGGTTGGAAAGGAAAATTAGGAATTAAATGAAAGATTGAAAGAAAACAGGAAGGAAACAGGACGATATCCCTTTGTGGAATGACATGGCGTGCAAGACACAAAAAGAAAGCCGAGGACAGGCAGATGATATGATGCTATCTTCCCTAAGTTAATTTGAGCCTTTTGCTCCCCATCCTCTATTATTCCGACAGAGGGAATGATGATAAGTGAAACCACTTGGACTATAACAGATTTTCATATAAATCTAATAATAACATAATTATGCTATATAGTGGAGATAATTGACGTCCTAAATGAAAGCTCTGTTCTCCAACAACTGCTCCTAATTTGAATTGTGGAACAATCCCTTTCTTATGCTGTGAAGTGAACGTAGTTGGAAGGGATCCGAAAGGGGTTAAGCTCAATGCATGATATCCCCCGGAAGACATTATTTCTCGAAATTCACTCGATCCATGTCTGAGATGCGCGATTCTTATAAGATTCATTCGAGATC